>JAUTBV010099799.1:0-16148 GCA_032361325.1 Lepetodrilus fucensis
ATCTGGTAAATCCACTTAGTTTCTTCTCCATCTACCATCATCAAGGGCTTCGTGTATAACATGTAATGCATAGTTGATGCGCAACATCTTTGATCGCCATTGCTACCAACTCTCAGACATTTATTTACGTACGCATGTCGCAGCACGATCCTCCGTTAATCTCGTAACACTGTAATTATGTAAATCCACCATTCTTTGGCCATGACGTGACTATGGAATATCCGGTCCCGAGAGTATGAAACTTTTAAAGTACGATTCCATGCTTAATATCAAATCTTTTTAAATATATATATTTTTTTAAATATCAAATGTTGTTCAATATCAAATCTGTTTATATTAGGCATGAGTTCGTACTCACAAAGAAAAGGTTCGTTGTAATATTGGGGCACAGCTATATTGGGACTTCACAGCGACTTCACACATATATATGTATTGTCTAGACACGCTTTGTATAGCTAATAATAGGCAATATAAACGTACACTCGTAGTATAATCAGCATTCAGTTTGCAGATTTATTAATATACACATATTTCTGAATATGTCTGGCCGCCTTAACTCCTTCCATTCATAGAACTTCCAAATGCCAATCAAGTGAAACTATTGATGACATCTAAAAGCAACGATGGCGTTCTAACATCGGATTAACCCTTCACATTTATGTTGGCGTATTTAATCTTCCTAATAAACCACTGTGGCTTTAGCATATCGTGGAGAACTATTTTTAAATTTAATTTCGGAATAACGAATCGGACAGGAATTGCGTCTCGACATTTTCCTCAAAAAGAATGGTAATTTTAAAGGTAGAATGTAACGGAATAAGTCCATACACCAGTTTACTCGACTATTCTGAATGGACCACATTTAATAGCAATGTGATAAACAATGGTCCGTCATCAACATAACCATTGATAATTACGCTGTATTTATTCGCAAACATGATACCATCTCATCCTCAACGTCCCCTGGTCTACTAAAACCACTCTCATATTGAGTCTAGCATTCATCTGAAGATTTAATTGACCAGGGGCCATATTCACAAAAGGGTTTAATGTTTTAAGTAAGTTTTTTAAGACCAAAAAAACTTACTTAAACCCTTTAGTGATTACGAGATATAATATGGACCCATTTTCTCGAAACTTCGTAACTTAAACATGTGCTAGTGAGATAAGACATACTTTAACATTAAGCCTTTTAAGGTAAGTAGTAACTATCACAACTTCTCCTTAGCTACGAAAACCACTACGAAGGATCTATGGTTATTTTATATTTTGTTCTTAATTTTAAGAAAAGTCTTACTTACGAAATTTCGAGAATACCAGTTAAGAACATCTTTAGTACTTACGATTTTCTCAGGGTAAATTTGATGATCTTTAAATTGTCAAATGTTCCCCAACAAAGGTGTAACGATGTCGTTACGTATACGCTAGCTTCGTGAACATGGCCCCTCATTGTTCTAACGATTGGTATCTATTTCACATACTCTCTGCGACGACAAGTTAATTCTAGGTTGCAATAAAACGATGTAATATGAGATGTATTAATTGCCATGAATTATCTGGAGAGCGCAGTATAATTATTTCAGTTAAACGTATCTACGTCACACTGGTCTCTACTGATTATTTATATGTGCAACTTAGCACGCAGCAGATTGAATTGCATACTCCCTAGGGATTTGAGGCATGGGGCAGTATTCACACACCCACACCCAGACACACAAACACACACGCACACACACACACACACACACACACACACACACACACACATATATATATACAGACATACATATATATATATATATATATATATATATATATATATATGTTGTTCAACGTCAAGGTTTACGTCATCGATTGTTGAAGGTGTTTCATAAACGCGTTTGAACTATTCATATAAATATTATTTAACTATTCTGATGAATGATATTTTTAGCAATTGGACATTCATGATTAAGATTAATTATTCCCTAATGCTAGTTTATTTCGGTATTATTTTATAGCTGTGTGTAAACATTCATTAATTCTTTGCTATTCACATCACTTAAATCAGTAAACTGTTTCTTGCCGTTATACATGTTATCTTTACCAGCCGCACCTTAGCATTAGAGGCTATAATGGCGTGTTGTAATTTTAGTACTTTGTTTTATTCCAGAAGATGAAGTATACAGACAGATCGACTCGGTCGATGCAAGTTAAAAGAAAATATGCTTTCATTCGTAAATTCATGCCAATTATTATAGGCATTTGGTTTCGAGATTGTTCATATCAAACAACTATAGAATATAGAATATATGTAAATGTTAAGCATCCAAGTAGGCCTACTTGTAGAATGCTCACATTATTAAAGCTACTTTAAATGTAGAAATGTTCGCGTGTACTGCAATTTCCTTTTTCCTATCTCGTGTAAACCTGTTTCAAAATTGCTTGTTATGCTTTGTTTGTATTGCGTATTATTTCTATGTATATACAGGTACAAGACGCGACTACAATAGAAACATGCGTCTATTGTTATAGCAGCACGTATATTTAACAACAGTAATCATATTTAGTCAACGTGGTTATTCTAGCATGACAACCACAAACACACAAATAATACTAATATTCTAACAAATAATAATGATACCTCCCCAAACAGTCATCAGTCACCACTGATTAGACAGCCATCACACGACGAATGGTCAAGGGAGCATATTCGTCGTCTATTGCTTAGAAAGTCAAGACGTATACACGTCTGAGCGAAGGTGGTCTTGGACGGCGCAGCCAAGGCCGTACACACTTTGCTTTGTAATCAAAGGTCGTCCATGATTAAAGGATACGTCACTTTTAAGCATGATATCTTGCCGAAGTAACAATGATACTGAAATAGATATGTCCATTAGTGCTTCATCTATAGTATCGTTGATTTGGCATTGGGTGATTGTTCGCTAATGTATATATCTATGGTATATGCTTAATGTCTTGGATAGCGTTTATCGAAGCTCTCATTTACAAGATCATAAGGACGCTCGTAGCGATATCTAATACAAGGGGATCGTACACTCACGAGAGTGCTATGGTCTCATAGTGGATATGAATTCTTCGAGAAACAATATCCTGGTGATTTGGGACTCAAATGCAATATAATTAATAGCAGGCTGTATTCTATGGATAGGTAGATTTGAATTGTCGCTATTTGGAGATGTATTCATGGGTTCGTATTATATGGATAGTTTGGAAAACGAACAGCAAATGTTGGGAGTTACATTTAATTTAACTTCCTATTTAATACATTAAATATAGCGATATGACGATTAGAACACGTGACAGAATGTACACAACGAAGAAAAACAAAATAAACCAAAACAAAAGAAAATGGTTTCAGGGCATACACCGTTGACCATTCTTATGATTATTATATACAAGATAGCGCATTCTTCAATAACTGCATGTATATAGAATACGTAATTGGCGTAAGTGTGTGGGAAATAACCGCAGAAACTTTGGCATTTTCAAAACGACACCCATGCGTGGTCATGACATTCAGACCTGGGGTGCGTTCAAAGACACCAGCGGCTTGCAAGCGACTTACCAAACTAGCCACTGTCTCAAGGGTCGTATGAACCGTACATGCGAACCAGTTTACCAGTTTAGCTAAGCGGCTTACTCAGCGCTTGTGTCTTTGAACAAACTCCGGGGCCGTATTCATAAAAGGGCTTAAGTCAGTTTTGTAAGATCAATATATAGCAAAAACTAACTTAAGCCCTTTTATGAAAACCGGCCCTGGAGTTTTCTTGTAAAGGACATCCAACTTTCAGACGTCGCCCCGTTCTCCACAGGGAACATCCAGGACGGCTGATGTGTTCTAGTGTTTCTTGAGTGACCCATAACATGATCTCCGACATTTGTTTGCTGGTTGTTGTCAACATATTTTATCGTCACAAATTCAATAGAATCAGACAAAAGCGAAACACTTAGGTGACATATGGATGCCTTCAGCATGGCCAAAGAGTATTATTCCTATGTATAGTAGGTTCTGTTATAAGGATCCCGAAAACTTGGTTATCATATATATATGTATATATATATGTAGTGCAATAGAACGATAGATACGAAAAGCAACAAAGTGTTACGTTGTGTTTAGAACACAGCAATATTAACACATCCCCACATTTTGATATTAAGACACTAACACTTCCGTCTTAATGACGTACGGCTGCGTTTTGATAGTACTTAGTAAACATGAAGCCAGACGTGCTCAGGATCTCCCTAAGATACGTACTGATACACTGGATTACAGTCTGGACGTACTTGACATTCGATATCCATGTTAAACCCATTTGAGGTGTGTGTGTGTGTGTGTGTGTGTGTGTGTGTGTGTGTACAGGCGGGTATGCGTGCATTTGTGTGTGTTTGAGTTAGTTTATGTATGTGTGCGTATGTGTGTGTATGTGCTTGTGTATGCATTTGTGTGTGTGTGTGTGTGTGTGTGTGTGTATGCATGTGCTTATTTTTTATGTATGTGTATGTGCTTGTGTATGTATGCGTGTTTGTGTGCGTGCGTGTGCTTTGCTTGTGCGTATGTGTGTCTGTCCGCGTGCGCGCGCGTGTGTGTACACATGTATGTATGTGTTTGTTTGCAGGCGTGTGTGTGTGTGTGTGTAGTATGCATGTACTGCTCCTATCTCCGAGATAGCATCTGTGTCTACACACCCAGTCGATCCCTTCGTCCCAGCTTTCAATCCCGACTTATCAGACGTGACACCATAACTACAATGAGTGATTTGAAATTCGTTGCTGCGGCGCCCAGTTCTCTGGAACATCTTTCTTGTAGCTCAGCGAATATACCAACTAAGTCCTTCTTCAATCTTGAATCTTTAACTAAAAAAGCACCTGTATCCTCAAGCCATTAAAGTTACTAGTCTATTACTATTATTCCTGTTATTACTAACGTATTTGTTATAATAGGTTATCAAGGAACTCACAAGTACCATCAAGTATCAATTCGTAGCTGCAACGTATTTGCATGGAAACAACCGGAAAAACCGCAAGATCAATACGCTCGTGACTACAAGAATTCGGAATCTATATGTCAGAGAAATGAGCCCCCTTAATCGACAAACAGTCAGGCGACATTTGTAGATACCCATTATAATGACCATATCCACAAGCAGTGAAACAGTCGTAGATTCTTAGTCATAGATTTCTTCTTGACCACTGTGTAATGATGCTAGTGGCCAAGTCAATTGTACAAACTGTACTCGTTTGTCAGCTACTGATTAAACAAGCCAGCACGTTGTACTGCGACTAACTGCTAAGACAGGGATAGTCATTACTTTGGCAAGGCACATATGTCCCTACCTTGTTAGATGTGAAATGACTAAAAGACGAAAATATTTCGCTGTTTGACGTCCTACCTAGTTAATGTCCCAGTGACCTTTACCTTGACCAATCAAATATCCCCTCCACACACACACACACACACACACACACACACACACACACACACACACACACACACACACACACACACACACACACACTCACACACACACACACACACCAATATAAATAACGTTAAACACGTTAAATACTGAGCATACTACAACTACTACTACTACTACTACTACTACTACTAATAATAATAATAATAATAATACCAGTAATATATTATAACAAAATAATATCTTACTTTTGAGATTTACACGTTTTCAGATGGATGGATAGACGGAAACATATATTGATGGTCAGGTGGAAGGACGGACGGTGGGAGATCGGAAAAACAGACATGCAAAGTTCAAAGGTTTCATGAGTGTGTTTTTCGGTTGTCATTAATCACAACATTATTAAGCCCCTTATTAGAAGCTTTGATGCCACTGATACCATTTTATCTTAAGATCCAAATCCAAACCATACGCCAATCCATTGGTGCCGTCATTGCCAACGTATCGGGGCGAGTAGCAACACTATTAATGATTCTTTCTTGATATCCCATGCCGAGAACCTTCAACAGTCTTGATTCAAGGCATTGTTATGGAGAAAAAAAACATGTTTATTCCAGTAAAAATGTATTTGAAATTACGAGACGCTCAAAGCTGATCGTTTTATGTTTGACGCATCGCAGATATTAATACGAATGGATGCGATGTTCTTTAAACCGCTTGCCAATTAGAAAGGTTCTGATCAAGGAGTTATGCCGCACATTCTGTATCTGAAATAAAGCTTAGTTCGGCAGCATCAAAGCGTGAGACGGAGTAAAGAAACGTGAAGACGGCCTAGTATAAGAAATCTTCAAACACGCTGAGAAGAACGTCATTGTGTTCTGATATGGTGTTGATGACGTAACGTAACGAGTAGAAGCACATCACGTTATGTCAATGACCTTACATTACGCGATTTTTATTTTCAACTAAGGTAGCGTAAACATCACTGTGCCTTCCTTATTGTGATACTTTGTTAAGAATACTAGTATTATATATTTTAATATTAGTATTATATATTTTAATTAATTAATTCATGATTGATTTAATTTCAATAACTGATCGCAGTATACGTGTGTCAGGCGAAAGAAGATGTATTTTGGAACTAAGATAAAAGTGCACATGTATTACAATACTATTAGTTCTAAAGAGTGTCCCATATGGTCCTCATTATGAGAATCCCTATGCTTCACAAGGTAAACCATAATTATTTAACATAAACCCCAACACATGTTTGTTCTGAAGCATAACTTGAACAACATCCACCATATGTGCTTTCAAAATAATGTTTATTCAGCGGTTTCGGTAATTTTTCGTTTCTTTTTGGTATTCTAACGCTCTTGCCTTGGAAGAAACATGAACGTCACACTACAGGAAGAAAAGTGCATTATGGGTATTATCCCGTCTGCTCCTAGATGATTACAGTCGTTCATGACTTTCCTACACAGTGACTATATAGGTGCAATCCATAGCCACGTGACAGCCAACATTACACTTTGATCATACGTTGTTTACGCTTGAATAACCATATGTCTACCCAGGCTCAACCCCAATACATTGAGCAGAGACTAACGTTTATTCGATTCAGACAGTCGTAGACGGAATAATCTACGGATGCGTGAATCTGCGATGACATCAGACAATCACCAGTGAAGTCTTCAGACTAGACCGGCAGGTGTTCATCACAACATGAATATAACCATGGTATTACTGAAGTTACTAATCCGATGATGCGGTAAATACACATCTATTTAGACAGGGGAATAGTATATCTGCGTGTTTGTTAGAGTAGGCGACGCGAAAATAAATATACCAATGCCTTGTAGGCGAGGTGAGACGTCAATCCTGGTAAAAGTACAGCTAAAAGTACAGCCATTATATAACAGTGACGACACTTGACATTACAGCAGTCTAGAATATAAACAGCATCTGCTTTTTCTAACAAATTACATCACATCGAAATTACATCACATCGAATTTCAACCCCCGGTATATTGCAGGACGCCATTAAAGAGTACCACTAATAAATAATACATTATTGGCTGTGTTAAATGTTGTGTCAACTTCAATCCGAAACCATGGTCCCGCGAGGGTGAACACATGTGCAACCACCTCACAACACATTTATGTGTTTGAATCATAACTCCCTAAGTATATAAGAATGGATGCCGTGACATAGTTCTGTTACCGTACCTCCGCAGTAATTTGATTTGTCCAGATTACTCATTTAACTCTCTCCATGCTGGAGGCAACCAGATGTGTTGCAGAGAGTTGCGACTGTAGCTAATCCAGTAGGGTGAGGGTTAATCGGAAATGTGGTTGTTACAATGGTCCATTACAATGTCCACTTATAACGTACTCTTCGAATTCTCAGTATATAACAGTTGGCGGGACAGAACATGTATAGTTTATAGATGTGGACCATGGTGCTTGATATGCTAATATGTTCTTTTTGATATGTAGATGCTAAGCTAATTTTAATTGGGGTTAGGGACACTTTCAAGATTATTTCCCTTATATCACAGTTTGTGAGTTTAGGGCAGGAAGAAACGCGCATCATCTGTAACGCAGAATGTTGCAGTAAACCTGCGAGCACCGACTGGTATTGACGTACACTAGGAGTAGGCTATATCTGCTTCAATCAATTTAATAATTCCCTAAGTCTATACTAATCCACGTTTGGTCGTGTCCGGGGGGCATACGGCAGTGATCATTGGCCACACTTCCTGGAGTTCTAACACCAATTAACACCGACTCCTGCTCAATCAGATTCACGTGGAATCCTACTATCTATTTTACAATAAGGATTTTCCTCAAGGAATGCAATACCTCGTCCTATGACCAGCATAGCTTTTTATAATACAATGTATAATGATTTATAATCTAATGGAAAGTTGAATATGGACATTATTTACACTGTTTGTGACATGCTTTCCCCTAAAATATCCCTAATGTTGCCATATATTATCTGCACACACGCAAAATAAAGATAGCATATATAAAAAATATTACCAAATTATCTTGAACTAACCAGTAATAGGAATTCCAGTATGCCAGTGTCTTAGAATAAACAGAATAGACAGCGATCCATCAGAAGAAATGTGCTTCATCTGTGCGTATAGCGTATACCGTTTTAAACATGAAACTACCACCGTGGACTACATTTGTCTGGTAAACTACAGCGTTGAGTCATTAGACGACGTGTACAACACTAAAGTACAACCTTTCAATAGTAATTAGCCTTTTCCCTATCTCCAGCTAGAAAACGGTGCATCGTCTCCATTATCAAACTACTAGCGCTCATATGAGCTGAATGCATTATGGTGCCATAGACGTCTAGATTCTAATTTCCAGCCTACCCGACATAACTACTGGAATAAGTAGCATACTTTTAACTGATCATTTCTCTAATCATTCAATCAGCTGACACATTGCTCCACATCTACCTGACACCTAGATAAACTGAAGTAATACCTCAGTTATTGATGATGGCCAAGAAGACCTTAAAGATATCGCTAACAATAGCTAGTGATTTTTTTAATTGAAAGTTCGAAGACCATAGAGTGTACCTTACATATCAATTATTGCTTTATTCCGTTCAATCTACCAATAATTTTGGAAGGCTACTTCAAAAGTCTTCATGCTTACCACTGAACATTACATCATGGACTAGGGTCCTGAAGCAATCGGGACGACATCGATAAGCATTCTACATCTGAAAGGTTCTACATATAAGTCGGTGACTGTTAACCATTCACTATTATGATCAGGTGGGTGGGGATAGCTATTATCGAAACTTTCTTATACGATCGTACGACAATCTAAACGATTCGTATAGTAGAGTTAGTGTGTCTTGGTATCCGGGAAAGGATGTCTAGACGGTAAGTCTGTCTCGTGAGACGTGATGCTACATAACCGTCTCATAAGGCATGGTACGTTTGTCTCATAAGAAAACTTACCGTGTAGCAGACAGGTGCTAAGTTTCTGTTAAGTCCTATGTCCAAGACGAACAAAAAGGTCTGTGCGAAATCGTAAAGTTCGTGAGAAATTGTGACTTAACAGAAACTTAGCACCTGCCTACACGGTAAGTTGTCTTATGAGACAGTAAGGTAACAGCAGGTCTCATGAGACAAACGTACCGTGTAGGAAAAACCGCATACAGATCGATTCTGATGGATGTGAAAACACGCGTGAGTTCTTTCGAGCGGAATATGTTGAAAGTACATTGTCAATTGAAACTTCGTGCTCACCGATCTGTTATTAATGTGTGTCATGAATTCCATAATGCTCATGCATGATTAAAGACCCGCATTCCACGATCTCCTCCTAAAGCTAAGTTAATAACATGCTATACTGATCAGGCTTTTAATGATCACCGCCCTCTCAGTGATGTAGCTGGTAGCACTGCTAGATAGTAATGTTCTCATGTGAGTGACATCTGTATAGTGATATCATTGCTCTTTATGCTTTATGCTTTCTTCTTTTCTTTTCAGATTGAACAATGCAAGGACGGGTTGGAACACATTCTTGTTGGTATTCTTGTTTATCAAGTCAAATCATACTGATTAAGGTTATTTTCTACAGTTCAACGGAATTGTGTTTTGACTTATACTTAGTAATGTAAAGCCTAACACAGACGTATATCACGATGTTTATAGTTAATTAATATGAAATGAACGTTATATAGTAATAAGATTACTGAGTTCAAATCAATATACGTTGCAGTTGACATATTCTATATTGCACCCATCCCCCTCTACCATCACCCCTCCCCTCGACCCCCATGGACACACACACACATACACACACACACACACACACACACACACACTTTTGTAGTATGTCTTGTACGTCCATGTGCTCTACATAAGATACTGTCGGCAGTCCGACCTCGCATCAATCTGCTGTTCTGTATTCTTCCTGTGTTTAACCGATTGCTTAGTTCAGCTCAACTAGACGACGTGTCTTTGCGTACATGTTGCTGACACAGTTTATCATGCCCCTGCTCAATGGTGCCAGTTTTCTTTCCGGATGTGATCGATCTGAAGTTAGCGTATGTAGATTGTCAAGACCAAGGCCGTCCCGTGCTTAGCCTAAGAACAGTTCGTAGCCATACTATGAGAATCGTTAAGAACTGTCATTAGACTTAATAACGTTTCGAGAATAGGCCCCCCTGACGGTCACTCTCCATTGAAGTCGGGTATCCTTTCACAGAGCTCTCGTATCCGATAACAGAACGATCGTAGAGCTGCGAGGGTTACGACCTTCGTAGCGCCACGTTCGTTATTTTAACGTTAGCATTATCATCTCATTAAACTGATCTCATGTGCGATACACATGCAATTAATATAGAAATGAACGTATTCTGTTATGTGCAGTGGACGTATAATAGGCATTTTTGATCCCCTTACCAGCTACTTATTGATTTTACCTTTGAAAAATACATTATTTACCCCAGACATAGTCTTTATAACGCCATATCAAAACAAGAACAATACGAACATTACAATATTGAAATCAACCTTTACAAACCTATCCTATGTCTTTTCCCAGTATATAATTGAAATTGTAGTGTTTAATATGTATGCCTGACTGGAATTCAGACGGCTATCAGCATGTGATGATGACACCATTGAGCAAATCCCAAACGGATTACCTCCTAGTAATGATTTCCTGCGAGAATAGCCATAGATTTAGCAACACCTGTGAACGAAGCTTTTGCCTAAAACATTTCATCGTGTCAGCGAGAAAGTCCCTGTTTTCTTAAAGCGCCAATATTATCTTTACATTGTAATGCTACATTCTTATTTTTTTTATATTTCTGTATAGCATTACCAAGTTTTTTTGTTTTTTGTTGTTGTTGTTTTTGGTATTGGGGTTTAAAGTCGCTTTCTAGAATCTTTCACTAATATCACGACTTGTCAGTTTAGGACAGGAGGAAACCCGCAACATCCGTAGCGCTGAATGTTGCAGTAAACCTGCGAGCACCGGCTGGTACTGACAAGACCAAGGATGATAACTGCATTGCCTCTCTACAGTCAGTGCATCCTATCAATATCGCGTCAGAAAGGTAACTTTCGCGAACATTGATGCCGGGCCCCGTGGGCGGGATTTGAACCTGGAACCCTTGGCTCCGAAGTCCAACACTCTACCACTGCGCTACATCCCGCCCCCATTACCAAGTAGGAACACGTATAACAGTAAAGATATCTCACACTGGGACATTGGGAGGGCATTTAAACATACACCGGAAGTAAGTGTCGGGTTAATGGTGCTCGTCAATATCAGAGGGTACGAGTACGTAATTAATTATTTAACACAATTTTTTTATTAGAATAATAATCTGAAAGAAAACACATATTTGTTAGGATAATATTGTTGTATTAAAATAACATCGTTATTGACCTTTGACCTGAATAAATATTAGATAATCTCGTCACTGTCTTCATACCGCGACATACGCTATTTTCTAATGTTTGTTAAATACACATGTGTTGTAGAGGTTGGCATTACGCATATACTGGTTTGACATACGTAAGCCTAAATGTGTTTCAAAAGTCGACCCAAGAGTAGCATGTATTAGCAATGTTTTCTTAAACACTTTTTTTTAGAGAGAACAAGATGCAGTTGACAGAGCCTTAGCATAAACAACACTAAAAGTATGCCACCAGGGAGATGCGATTGACAGTGATTCGAGGTATACAACACTTTCCATTCCTAATAAGGAGATATATTTTTCTTGCGTTTGTCAAATAACAATGTTAATCCATTGCACTAAGAAGGCGGGGAGGGGTGGGGTCTATTATGCTCGCATTTCTGTAGTAGACTGACTGACTTCCTGCAGAGATGGGAATACGAGCAAATTAAAGGCTATTCTTTGCAATAAAACGCGAATCAAGCATATATCATGCCAAGGACGACAAACAAGTTGTTTTCACGGAGAGGGCTATCGGGGACAAATCCACATAATCCCATTAATAATGTAATATTATGCTAATTATTAATACCGTGAAGCGTACTCAGTGAATCTTGGCATTAGGCTTTGCATTAAGTTACTGGATGGAAGCTTGAGGCCAAATCCAACGGGCACCGGTACCTATGAACTGGTAAAGGAGTATTTAGAAACAAGTATTATACCAAATGTGTGTGTGTGTGTATGTGTGTGTGTGTGTATGTGTGTGTGTGTGTGTGTGTGTGTGTGTGTGTGTGTGTGTGAGATATATATATATATATATAGAGAGAGAGAGACGTAACTATAATTTACCCCAGTGATTACATCTTCACGTTGTTAATACTTATACCAATACCAATAGTATTAATAATAATAATAATAATAATAATAATAATAATAATGGATATATAGCGCTTAATATCCAGCCAAAGGTGTTCGTGTAGCTTACAATAACAATACAATTATGCAGGACAGACTATCAACTTGTTAAAAAGGCACGACGATACCGAGGTTTTTGAATTTTGAAGGAGGATTTAGATGGTATGGCTCTGAGAATCAGAGGAAGGATGGTGCCTGGGATTCGTGACGATACAACAGTACATCTCAATTTGAAGGGCAACGTGAAGTTGGTCACGTTGCCAATTTGAAGATCATTGTATTGAATTGTATTGGAGAACATATAATAACCCCACTTCATTCTCAATGCACACCCAATTCTAGCTCGAGGGGGAACAAACATCATTTTACGATAGCGGATATGCTCTAGGCTTACCCTGATCACAGTCTCTTATGGTCAACAGGGAAGGTTAGAGAAATCTCGAGCTAACCCAACTTAAGCCAAGACAAATGCCCTTACACCATACGAATACCACTTCTGTTCTTGATTGAATGAGGCAAAGTGGTATGTCTGTAATATTCCATATTGCACATTAATCTGCAACGACAGCATTTCAGAACATCTGACCAACTACTTGTAGCCTAAGGATAAGGTACTCGCGTGTCCCACTTTAAGGCAGCTATCTACACGTAATACAAGGAAGAACATATTTATAAGCACCACTGAAATGCTTCAACTGGACGAATGGAGTGCATGCCATCATTCACAGCTGTAGTGACCCTTAGGATGTGTATGATTGATACCAGCGTGTTTTCCACTTCCGTTTGGATGGTATCGACCAAAGGAAGTTGTGCAATGACTATACCGAAACAGGAAGTGTTTTTTCCCCCCTATCGTAGCATTTAGAGTGACCTGATTGCACTTAATATATCATTAAATATTCCATTAGGTTCTTAGCCATTTCGCCGAAAGGCAAAACAGTTGGTTACCCAAGTGAACTTGGATTCATTTAGAATAAATACAAAATAGCAGTATATCATAGACTTTGTTAATGCAACTTAAAAATGTATGTGTTCGTGTCTGGGCCTTGAGGGTGCTACCGGAAGAACATTTCGAGCGGACGTATTAATATAATATGATATATACATATTTAAATAGCGCAAAAATAGAGCGTTATAACGCTGATCTGCTGCATGCTGTGTGAGTCTGAGTAAACAGGAACATTGTCAGTAGGCAGAAGCCGAAACGGTCTAGTTGTCAAATGTGAAAAACAACGATATAAGAATGGTTATAAAAGCACAGAGTTCATTTGTTGAATAAAGTTCAAATTCGTGGACTAGCATTCTGGAAACATCTGCCACAAAAGGATTGGGTGCAGGATGGATTATATTATATTATTAAATTATTAGTAGTAGGTATTATTATTATTATTATTATTATGTTATTCTTATGCTATTCTTATGTTATTATATAATTCCAATGACACAAAGATGTGAATTTTCACGTCGATCTCTTAAAATACGATTATAACAAAACATCGACTATATTTAGTGGTTTCAGTTAATTAGGTTTGCTTAGATTTTTAGTCACATCTATCTACACGCAGATCGAGATTGCAGGTGACAAACACGACATCACGTAAGACTATAAACTGCGGATAATTACTGCGACAAAGTACAGGCAGTTAGGTATTACGACCAGCAGTGTACTATAGTACGATAGTCAGGAGCTTATCAGCTACTGGAGCGATTTGAGCCCCTGGTTCTGACAAAGTGGTAAACGAACCGCCAATCTGTGTTAGCAGGGTATAGCTCAGGGCAGACCATTATACAGACAGCTTTCTTACAGAATGTATTTGCATAGTTGTCCATCATATTTATAGTAAAAAAATGTGATACCATAAACAATCCCGTTGGCGAATTGGGCAGCTTACATGGCGTATCGCAATTAGGTCAATTATGAGCTGTGTGTGCGCCCAGGAGACGTGCTCATCCCTTCTGATTTCGTATTAATGGCTGGGAATTAGTGAGGTTCAATGTGTTATTGTGACGAGGTTACAGAACCATACTTCCTGTTGGAGCTGAAGAACAATAACAGTGTTGACTTTAGACGAGCTGATATCAGTTTAGATATTGAACTATTTGTGTGGATAAATAATGAGTTTTTATGATTTCTCAATGTTGCCTTTGGGTCCCTAGAGTTTGTTAAAGTAGGATATATTATTCTGCGACTTAATCTGTTTAGACTTGCTTTCAAAAGTATTTAAAGTACATTACGGTTTGGCAGAGTATCACAAACATGCATCACTGATTGATGAGAAAATATACCAATATTCAATAGACTGTATAAACCTATGATATTGAAGTAACTGTGTGATTAGACGCACGTAATTGCATGTACTTGTACATGCACATCCCCTTGGACTATCATGTATGGCAGAATTAAAGTATATTGTCCTCTGTAGTTGCCGACAATGTAATTGTACACATAAGAAGTAGACTGAGAATCAAAGCAGGATATCGTAACTATCAGATGAATCACATGGGAGACATTCAGAACAATGCTATCCTGCAACCATTATTCATTTAGTACATTAGTACGTGGAGGTTTCTGCACGTGTTCTGCCCATGACATCCTAAGAGCATATTCAGAACCATAGATAACAAGTTAACCAGCAAGATCACAACCACGTGTTTGACTAACCAGACGTATTTCTTAGAACGTCATCAGACGAAGCTGTTTCTCCTTTCGTGTTGCAGTTAATGCAGTATATGTTCTCTTAAACTGGTTTTAAATCATCCATTAGTAGAACATTGATGCTATTTGAAGTCAATCTCAACCTCAACCTACTTTGTTGACCTGTATCTGAACTTTCGTGACAAGTTGTTAACACTGGTTTACTTTAAAGACAATGTAAATATAACATGACATTCAGCATATTGTCATCGCTATGACAATATGCTGAATGTCATTGCAACTCGGAATTGAAATCCAATAGCAAAATGTGTTCACTTTTCTTTGAATTTGGAATCAGAATTATTTAACGACTTTATATTATTGATTTGCTCACAAGTTTATGTCTGTTTAAGAGGAACTTTAAGAATATATCCTGCATGACCTGTTCTCTCAGGGTTGCAGTAAACCTGCTTGAACCGGATAGTACTGATGAACCAAGGATGATATAACTACTCAGTACAGACAACACATACTGGATTAATTAAAGTGAATTTAACTTTAAAGAAAATTGATGCTATATACGGTATCCGGGAGGGTTACGAAAACTGAAACTCTAGCATCGAAGTCTGAAGATCTATCATCGAGTTTCAAACCTCTCTCTCTCTCTCTCTCTCTCTCTCTCTCTCTCTCTCTCTCTCTCTCTCTCTCTCTCTCTCTCTCTCTCTCT
>JAUTBV010099810.1:0-16141 GCA_032361325.1 Lepetodrilus fucensis
CGCGCGCCCGATCTCTCTCTCTCGCTCTCTCTCTCTCCCTCTCTCTCTCTCCCTCTTTCTCTCCCCCCTCTCATTTTAATACTTTTAAGTCTTGTATTACTATTTTATCTTGATATTTATGCTTATCTGGTCTCTCTCCCCCCAGTATTACAAGTGTGGGGTGCAGTATGCTCTGGTTGCACTGGGGTGTATCGCCACGTACACAGCCTACACCCTGCTTGTCACCCAGTGGAGGTAAGCCTTCAGTTCATGTCGAGTCAGCATATATTATATCGGGTGGGAATTAATGTTATTGATATTACTGATAAGTCTGTTTAAACATGTATTTTACATCTCGCAAGTTCTTGCATTTTTATTTTTTAAATATGTAAAAAAATATATAATTATTGGGAAAACTTTTGGGTTTCACGAACAGCCAGTTTAATGGCGATCTGAACATGTCTCCTGACTAACATCAACACTATCTGAACATTTGAAAATATTGTATTATCATATTTATGTTGATTTTGCCATTATTCAACCAAATTGGAATTAATTGCAATTTTGAAAATATAGTATTATCATATAAATACGGTAGTAATTTTAGCCATCAGTCCCATCACTATATATATATATATATAAAGTTTAATTATTTAATTCAGTGGACTTTAACTTAAGCAATTGAGGATTGTTAGTGTTCACGTAATCACTATTAATTCCACTGGTTTTGTGTGGCTGAAAGATTCCCACAGCGACTTTAAACTCCATATTCACTCACTCACTGGTTGTGTGATGTCAAAATAATATGTTAGGTGTCACTGTTAGTAGAATGGTACATTGTTGACCTTTGGAGTCAAAGGTCACAAGTTCAAATCTGTGGTGGGGATTTGTCATCAATGTTGCCTTTCTGACACGATCATTATAGGATGCACTGTTTGTACTGTGACCCGCAGCAACGTTAAACTCCATATTCACGCATTATACTTTGACAATGCAGCTATCATCCTTGATTGATCAGTACAAGCCAATGCTATCATGTTTACTGTAGCGCTCCGTGCTAATGGCATTTTCTCCCCATAAATAACAAGCCCCGATATGAGCAAAATAGATCATAGAAATAATGTTTTATTTTATTTTATTTTAAAAAATGTTTGTACCGCTTTCAAGATTCTTTCACATATCAAGATTCTTTCACATATCAAGTATTGTCAGTTTAGCGCAGGAGAAAATCTGCAATATCCGTAGCGCTGAATGTTGCAGTAAACCTGCGAGCACCGGCTGGTACTAACAAGACCAAAGATGATGACTACATTGCCATTGTACGGATAGCACATTTGATCAATATCGTGTCAGAACGGCAAATTCCGCGAACATTGATGCTGGGTTCCCAAGACGGGATTTGAACCCAAGGCTTTTGGCTCCAAAGTCTTAATTAATTAAATGGGTGAAAGATTGCCGCAACGACGTTATACTCCATATTCACTCACTTAATTGTTCTACCATTGGGCTAGCACCGGTCTTGTAAACGTTGATTGATTTGCAGGACACAGTTCCGGGTTCAGATGAACAAAGCTGACTCCAAGGCTGGCGCTATGGCCATCGACTCTCTCATCAACTTCGAAACCGTTAAAGTAAGTTTCCATAGTAATTATAGGATTGGGAGAGATCGGTTGTTTCCGTTTTCTGGCACCATTTCATTTTCCTTCCATGTACATGTGAAAAATATTAGTCTAGCAGCCATTGAGTGAGTTTGATCACAGTATCCTAGTTACCCTGGTTCGACTAGACTGATAAAACTACCCATGGTTAAAGGGCAAGTTCATATTGATTTAGGCCTTTCCGCTCAAACTGGAAATAAATGAGCATATACAAAGCATGTGTGTTGGAATTAATTAGACAAATTAGCAAGATAAATTTGGGACATCTAAAACATCACTTTAGGCAGCGTCGCGTTATTGATCGTGATTATCGGGAACAGCACACTGTTGTTCGATTATCGTCCTAACAACAACAAATGGAGTTAGATTCTAGCGACAAATTTCCAGCCATAGCGAGTGCATTTTAGCTCACATCGGCACATGTAGGTCAGCTCTAGATAGATATGTACGTTAAAACCAACATTTACAAACAACAATTGGATGATCTGGCGAGTGCAACTTTACAATTTGCAACTTTCAACAATGTCTATTCAGGCTGTGACACACGGCTAGGTGAAGAATATGTCCAGATAGATCCTAGATAGAACTTAATTTACTCGAGAATATCATCTTCGATTGTTTTGAAACGGAGACGACACATTCTGGGAGAGTGACTTCCCTTACTACGTAGGCTACCTACGGTGAACTGTTAGGACCATGCTTTGTTGGCTATTTGACCTCGCCAAGTTCCGATTGTTAGCTGTTTTGGAGATAATGCACGTGCACTTGCAGCTTTTCATTGGTCAAGTTAGAGTGCCAAATGTCACGCGGTTCCCGATAATCAAGAAAAATAACCAATGTACGCTTCATCGAACGTTTCTAATTTGTGAATTTCAATTAAATATTAAAAATACAAAGAACTGAAATATTATGTCAAATTGTATATTGTTAAGAAGATAATAAGCATATCTATTTTTTGAAAGCAAACAATGTTGGAAAAAAAGGCCTATATATCATTATGAAGTTGCCCTTTAATGTTTGTTTATTTTATTTCATTTTTGTTCCGACAAGGTGTTGATATTTTGTGGAATTAAATTTTAACACTGATGTAACTGCCAATGCCATAGGTTTTCATCAAAACTCAACTGTATTGTCTATTTCTTTTCACTAGGTGATGAATCCTGCACCCATCTCTACAATAACAAATCAATGGGCTACTGCAAAGGTCAGTGTTTTGTTGTGTAGTTTTACATTGCTAGGCTGTGGCAGGTTTCTTTGTAAATATTATGCAAATTGTTTATTGAAATATATGACACAGTATACAGCAATAACGAAGCAATGTTTGTTTTTTTCATTGCTTTTTTTTTTTCAAAATTGTTTTTAAGAGTCCTTTTAGCCAGTGGGGTTACCCTTTGAATCAGTTGGTAGCATACTGGACTCACAATCTATCAACTAGAGTTAAAATCCAAGGATTGTTACGGTTATCAGTTTACTTAGATAACTATTATATACTTCAAATCATAAACCTATAATGATTAGGTATCACTTGTTTTTCTATAGTAATATTTCTGTTCACATCTACTTCCAGATCACACAACAAGTATTCAAGGTAATTTGAACAATGATAATTTGTAATTATATATTATTCAGCAACTGTGCTTTTATGCTCATTCCTTTCTATTTAATTCAGTAATATGAGAGTTATCGTTTGTAGAGGCATTTGGCTGTTTTGCATTATTTATTAAATAATTTTCACAATGCGTGGAATACCATATTTTCGTTTGAAATTGTATTTCAATCACCCTCTGCCCACAGTATGACATGGTTGAAATTTCTTCGCTCCCCAAATAGTACAAATTGTTGGTAGAGGATGTATCTCATTATGAATTAGCTCGAAGCTGTATACAAACATTTCTTTTATATGATTACAAGATACTAATTTGAGAATGAACTGATATTTTCAGCCCACCCTTTGCTGGTCAAGTGTCCCTATTCCAGTGGTTTCGGTTACGCCATAGTTATCCAGTACCTTATTATTGTCAAGCTCTTTCTCATCACCCTGCTATATGCCATGTTCAGGTAAGATATGTTTGAATTATAGTCAATTTACAGTCAACTTTAACACCATACAATAGTAATAATAATAGTAATAATGATGTAGTTTATAATTCACCAGGCCCAAGATTACAAAACCTTTTGAGTACGAATTCAAGTTCAAACTCAATTTTTATATGGGGATTTGTGAACAAAACTTTTTAGTTGAGAATGAAATTGGCCAGATCTACCCCATTGCATACATATTATTATATCTCCTATATTTAGCCTTCTTTATTATCAAACAAATTATTACGTGAAACTATATACACAGGGATGAGAATCTTCTGCAGATCTGCAGATTTTGATGCTCCAGGGTCGATCTTGGAAATCTGCCCATGGCCTGCTGCCCCTGGATTCCGGCTGTTTCAGCTGAAAACAATTTACCATTCTCATCCCTGTATACATTTGATTTGTCTGCTCAGCTCTTATACAGTATGTCCCAATAGTTCAATTCACTGTCCAACCAAATGTCTAACATCAGTAACTTTACATGAAATAAATTATAACATACTCACTCAATTGACATAACCAGAGATTCTTCTCTGGATAAATAATCCTGGTAACGTTTGTACATTTTCAGTGTAACAAGTGGTAAAATCACGATGGAAACCGAGGAAATCTGGAAATACCAGAGGTACACGATCGTCGTAGACTTTGAGGACCGACGAGTTCTTCCACCACCTCTCAATCTGATTGGCTACATCATCCTGCTTCTCCATAAACTATGGAAGTCAATTCAACGCTGCTGCAGGAAGAAAAAGAAAGTAATAGATGTTATTGTTTGTTTTTATAGGCATTGTTCAGTAGGGTTGGCAGTTATTACTTTTCGAAAATGACAAGATTAATAGACAATGCAATTTAAAGATAGTACATGAACTGAGGACATTGATTACAATATTTTAGGATATTGTGCATACACTGCATCATAGTCTGCAAAAGAAAAGTTAAAAGAAAAGTTATTTATATGTCCTGAAGTTTGCATAGAAGTGTAAAAATAACATTAAAATTTGTTTTTAAACATAAAAAGCAATTGTCGTATTCTTTCTCTTGTTGTTGTTGTTAACCTTCTCCCTGCTGAATAAAATCAAAGTGTTTCTGCATGTGATTGGGCAAATTAAGTCGCCTTCAGCAGGGAGAGAGTTAAATCATTCCCATCAAAAGGATAAATAATAATGGGGGCATAACAATGATAATTTATTCATTCTTTCACCAATTTAACGGTACGATTTCCAAATCAGAAGTTTCTTTTTATTACTAGATGATGCATTTTAAAATATTCTTTCCAGCCTGGTGTTGATAAGCAATCAACGGCAAACCAATCTGCATTGGTTGACATCAACTACTGGAAGAGCTGTGTAAAGCTGTACACAAAAAAGGAAGAACAGAAAGAGGCGGAGAAGAACCGGGGCCAAGAACAGTCGGATAGGTAGTGGAGAGTACTTAGCACTTTTATCATTTCTTATTTAATTTCTATTTATTTGCAAACTCTTCCAGGATTCATGAACAGCCAACTTAATGGCTATCTGAATATATTTCCTGCTTGTTACACATACTTATATAACAGTTCCACAACAATACTTGTATCATTTCTATAATTTTTCTGCAAAATAATAATAATGTGTACATTTTGCGCTAAATCAACACTTGACAGAATTCTCATCATAATGCTATGTTTTATTATACTGGTAAATGGATCACTGTACATTCAATATTCACTTTGCCTCTCAATTCCCTGGGAAGTATACAATCCAAGCTGCCATGTTTCAAGAGAATATAAGGTTAGCAGTCATCCTACAGGGTACCCATTCAACAGTTTCACAATCCGTGATATAAGTGAAATAATCTTGAAACAAGCTCTAAATCCCAGTTTAAAAAAAAAAACGACACAAAAGGCAAAACAAACAGTTTCACACCTTTTGAAGTTATATTAGATGAAAGTTAGTTATCTTGTTTCAGCCTATCACTGTTGATGAAAGACGTAGAACAACAACGAGAGAATCAGAAGAAAATGAATGAGCGTATTGTCCATGTGGAAAAGAATGTCACTGCTTGTCGCCTTCTCCTTGAAGAGATGAAACACATGCTTCAAAACCAGGGTCAG
This sequence comes from Lepetodrilus fucensis, assembly GCA_032361325.1. NCBI lineage: Eukaryota > Metazoa > Mollusca > Gastropoda > Lepetellida > Lepetodrilidae > Lepetodrilus > Lepetodrilus fucensis. The sequence goes on from JAUTBV010099810.1 coordinate 5,815, forward strand.
ACTCACTGATTTCCACAGCAATAAACTTAATACATTGTAGAGCCTGTCCTCATAATGATAATATATGGGATAAGTCACTGCAGTCCCCGATTTAATATGTACTTGAAAAGATGTTTTCTTTCAATGGACACTCTTAGGAACACTAAAAATAGGAAAGATTTGATTTATAATTTGTATATTTTCAGATTTGAAGAACAAAGGCATAACACCAGCGAGAGAATTGCTCCATACTTTTTCCAGACAGTCTCCGTATCCTGGCACACGTATCCAGCGCTTCTCCGTCTTCGATAAATACGTGTCTTGGGAGGTCAGCATACATTTACTATAGCAAAGTGCCTGTAGCTATGAAGCAAGCAAAGCTTATTTGAATATTTTAGAGCAGGAGGCATCCAGGGGCCCGTTCCACAGACCAATTGCAGTTCTACCAGTGGTAACTCAATGTTATTGTTAAGAATCACGATTTTGTGGAATGGGTCAAGTTGTGCAGGTCAGATTACCATATTTACAACCCTTTCACAAGGGAAAATATTCTGGAAAATACGTAGTTTTCATGTATAATGCACGCCCCTTTCTCAGTCCAACAATGCCTTAGCTGTCTTGACCTTTATGAAAGTGTTCATTAATCACAATTTTGATTGGTAAAATAACTTTATTGTTTGCTTATATTTAAGATAAATATGTAATAGATATTTTTGAAGATTTCTCACTTCCAACCTCTACTGGTTACTTGTAAAGGACATGTACTTATCTTATCATCTAGGTTGAGTATGAGATGTACGATCCAACGTACCTAACGAAACCTGCAGAAGAATTCATACCTGAACGTGTACCGTTTGTGGATCCAGACATTCTTGAGTGAGTACTTACATTCTGTGCTACATTGTGGTGTTCTATTGACAGTCTTGGACGCACACATTCTGGACAGATAAGTCCAGGACAACCCATACCGTGAATGGAACAGCCTGTGTAGTCCATTCACAGGAAATAGAGGACCGAGGCAAATATTGTTGCAGTTTGTGACGTCATAAACTTGGTGCTGAACTACACCACCTCTTCCGACTGGACACATTGAACACATCCTGGACACATCCTGGACACATCCTGGACACACCTGTCCTGTATTTCATTCATGTTCTGGTCGTTCAATGGAACACCACCCTAGCCTCTACACTGAAATGGATACCTTCATGTCAACAATTCATTTGTATGAATTCCTTAACAATATACTTCATTTTAGCATTCCATTTCTGCTCTGTGGATTGTGGTTTTACACTAGATTATTTGTTTTTCAATACCAGTATTATTATCATAGCCATGCTTTGTGCGTATACAAGAGCACTTTTCATATGCTCGGGTGAAAATATATCTTATATTGCCTACAGATTGAAACGTCAAGATGACGACAGACAGAAAATGACGACAGAAGAACTGGAACAGTTGCCACCATTAATGGAGTTCAACCCCAAGTGGAACAGCGTAGTTGAAGAAGAGCTGGATATTGGGATTATAGAGTTGGACCGTACATCATGGATCACAATCAATGATGAGAGGCTTCAATACAGGCTGGATAAAACTGGCATTCCACAGTGAGTAAACATTTCCATCAGTTAACAGTTAACTATGTTAAAATACACTCTTTATGGATTACATATTTACCTGGAAAGTGATATTTAAAATATATATTTAGCAGTGCTACAGTTCAGCTTTAATATGACTCCATGGTTACAAATACTTATAATAAAATAATGATTTTATGGATTTCTACTTAAAATGAAATAATACATCAAATATATATTTGAAAAATGGGATGGGATTCCATCAACAATTCCAAAATACAGCAAAATAACTATTTTCACCTAGATTCCTAGTTTTTCTGAGCACTGCTACATCAAGAATTCCAGATGGACTTTGTGGTAAATGGTATGCAGTAGAATTGTTGTTAATGGATTCATGACCTGTGCTTACCAGAAATCCCCTAGGTCGGACAGGCATCAGAGGTCGAGGTGACCTATGGAGGTGGGGTCCCAATCACAGAATTTCTGCAGTCATCACGAGGTGGAAGAGGAAGTACACAGCGATGGGTTTCCCCAGTGATTATTGCATGATTGAAGGGAAGAAAGTATTGGAATTCATCGGGGTGCCGAGAACGGATACAGGGGAACTAACTCTTCCTGGGGTATGTATATGATCTGTTTTTTGTTGCTGTTTAATTAATAATATTAATAATAATAATAATGTGCACATTTATGTTGCACCAAATCCATGCTTGAACAGTACGCAACACCCCTCCAAAGATTCCGCCAAAGATCCAAATCCCTGATGCAGAAGAATCAAGTTCCATGTAGATTCATAATTTTTCCAAGCAACAGGTCGTCACCTATGGGTGAAAGATTCCAGCCCGTAATGTAAAACAATAATTCACTCACTCACTCCAAGCAACAGACATGCTTAATGTACAAGGTTTGAGTTGGGATTATCGTTGCATGCTTAATGCACAAGGTTTGAGTTGGGATTATTGTTGCATGCTTAATGCACAAGGTTTGAGTTGGGATTATTGTTGCATGTTTAATGCACAAGGTTTGAGTTGGGATTATTGTTGCAGGGTAACGTCTATGGACGGGCGTCCCGCCACCGTGTGATGTGCGAGGAGTTCACCAAATGTGTGTTGCTGGAAGACTTTAGAGGCAGTCATACATTTGGAGAGGAAGAGATGAAACAGGTATGTACCGGTATGTCAGTTGTCACATTTTCAATTGAATATAATCATTTTACAAGTAGATACTGTATATTTAAAGAGTAACCCATGAGATATGAGTGTAAGTATGTCTCAAGTGAAATTAATGTTCACAGTATTAGTTCCATAAGTCTTCGTACTAAGTGGGCGATTCTAATTATTCAACATAATTATTATTTTAGTGCAATAAACCATGGAAATTTGCAGAAAATGTCTTGATATAGCGAGATGGCTCCAGTACGCTGTTGAGTATTCGTTCGCGTACAACATTGAAGTCATTGTCTGCCGATTACATTACAATCATTGAATAACACATTTTGACAAAATCAACACTAATGTTATAAAAAAAAGTATTTCCACATAACAGTAGAAATCGACCATACATGTTGAAAAACATCATTTTATCAGTGCTGTATAACTATCTTGCTTAATTCAAGGGCTTGGATTAATTTTTCAGTTCTTCTGCAAGTTTGCAGTAGCTTCAACCCCGTACCGCATTTTTGCCATGAATATAGCAGTGAAGGGGTTCTCGGGCATGATTGTGTATCGGGGATACAATGACAATCCCTCGAACACAGACAACGCGTGGAGGGAGGCCGAAGTCTGGAACTTTCACTACGAGCTGAACGAAACCTTTGACAAAAAAATACCAGTTGTAAGTCCACAGATGTTATAGCAGAATGTACAATTCGAATGGTCATGAGTGAGTGAGTGAATATGGAGTTTAATGTCGCTGCGGGAATTTTTCACCCATTTGCGACAACGAATGGTCATGAGATTATTAATTAATCCTTTTGAGTACAAAGTCATGCTCAAGCGCAAATTTGATATGGGGATTTGTGAAGAAAATTTGAATTGAGCATGAAATCATACTAAAAAATGTTTACCATACATTGATTGGTTTGGAGGAGTGAGTGAGTGAATATAGAGTTTAACGTCGCTGCGGGAATCTTTCACCCATTTGCGACGAGTTTGGAGGAGTCATCCAGTTGAAAGCTTGTCAACTCTTTCAACTCTTTGCACTACTCGTGTATTTCGATGTAGACATTTATCTTTCAGATTTCCTGATGCTTTGCAAGTTGCAACATTAATAATAATTATATTATGATGGCAATACTGATTAACTGTTAAATTATTTTGTGTGTCTTATTTTTCAGCGAGAAAAAGTGTGGAAAGAGATCAATTCAGACACTCGCCTCTATGGCAACCAGGAATATATTATTAAGGAAGTGGCAAAGATCCACCGCTCATACTTCTGATACCTGCATGCATCATTAATACCTGTATATATCTTTGAAGCTGTATTAAATTATATCATTATAGCAGTACTGTGAAGCAAAAGAAAATCATGCAATTTCAACCAGTGATACTTTTATTCCATTACAAATTACAACTACTGTAAGCCGTCGGAATATCACAGGAGTTGGGGTCCTTGTCCATGTAAGAATATTCTGTATAAATGGAAGATATTTGTGGTACTAGTAGTGTCTTTTATGGTTATGTAATATTAATTTTTAATGCAAAGATAGTAGATGGTTTTGTTACTATTTAATTGGCAATACTGTATACCGGGAAACTTCCATGGGAGGTTATTTTCGTGGTATTCAAGGGTAACACAGTGACCTCAAAATTAGTTTAGCGTCGAAAGTTATCCTATTCCGACCGGTTCAACCAGGATTGAGAAAAACTCTCAAGTTGTTACCATAACTAGATAGTCTATCTCAAATATTGCTTTCATGTGACTGTGTAAACATGATGTAAATATCTAGTTGGGACATGCACAGTTGTATGGAAGTACAATATACTAGAACAACTGTACATTATAAATGCATGAGCAATGACATTTCGATAGCATAACTGAGACACTGGCTAAGACTTGCAAATTGCGTTCATCCTGTCATAAATATGTTTTATATGTGTATATTTCCAGAATCATGTCTTGTACATAGTGATTGGATTAGTACTAGTAGTTGTGTATAGCACCAATGTTGTAGGCTTGCGAGGATGGTCCAAATGGAATATTTGCCATCTAATATTTCATTTCTCGACCAATCAGATTGCTAGAAATATCCTAAATTGGTTACAATGTAGTTTTCTAACATAATAATTATGTTTGGTGTTCAATTCAAATTTAGACGGTATCAATTTACGATTGATACCCTCTGATTTCCAAACAGTAGACTTTTATCCCCTAAATATATAACTATTTAATGTTGGAATGGTTTGTGTGTGTGTGTTTTCTTCAGATTTGGAAGTTAGTAAGAATCAGTTTGACAGTGGAATATCTCACGAGGTGTCTAGTTTGTACATACCAGTGAATAACACCAATGTTGTATAGTAGGCTCGCATCATGACGTCCGATTATTATTGTACAAAATATTCCCTTTGGTCATCAGGTTTCCTAAAGCTGAAAATGTGCTTGTTTTGTCTAATGATTCTATTTATATAATCACCATGTGCCTGAAGTTTATGTAATGTATATAGAATTGCAAATATTCATTGACAGTGAATTGCCAATATTTATTTACTTGCCAATATTTATTTTAGTATACATAAACTTGGCCCATTAACTTGCTGTTCCATCAACTGGGAATTACCCCCAGCTCATCAGTGTTTGTAGTCATCATTAGTAATGAGGGGGGTTAAGAGCATGTGACATCATTGGCATATTGCCTAGTCACTTTACCATGTGATAAAGTATTATTTATCACATAGTTTGTTAAACTGGCCCCATATATGTTCAAAGAGTCATTACCAGGTAAGCCTGTGCTTCAACTTGGATGATTTAATATTTGAGCTGATGTTTACCAGGATGAATTTACCGTTTCCATCTAGATAGTAAACATTGCCAAATCTTTTCTCCAACAATTGTCAATATGTACCAGGCCTTATCATTAATGTAAATACTACAATAATTTTATTTCTTATAAATGTGATTTAAAAGTCATAAAATATCCCCTGGATAAGTTCCAAAATAAAAATGTTTCAAATTATGAATGACCGACATGTTATGATGTAACTCTTCTCTCAACGGTTTCACTTCCAAGCATGTAGATTATGCAAGTACAAGATAAAATCAGTGATTATTGACATGTTTATTAGAGATGTGGACAGGTGGTGTTATACAGAGCTTCTATAAGGCAGTATGGTGGTAGTTCCTGCATGGTGCTGGAAGACAGACATATCCTGACATCATCCTGGAAACACTGCTCTCTCTCTCTCTTTATTCACGTTGTGTATTTCATTTACGCTACACATGTTAAAAATGCTCACTTGGCCTTCGTTTCACAAAAGTCGTTTATATATACACCGGGCGTAAATCAAAGGTTTCCTGCTATAGTATTATTTTACTATGGTGTAGGCCATGATTTATGCCCAGACTACGACCCTTTAGTGAAACACAAGCCAGCCTCCTTGACCTTGACAGTCCTTGTCAATGGATAATTCCAAGCTGTTATTTTTAACTTTGTGCTTTATCACATAGTTGTTAAATTGGCCCAATATCTGTTCAAAGAGTCATTAAGCCTGTGCTTCAACTTGGCGGATTTATTATTTGAGCCGATGTTTACCAGGATGAATAAAATGCCTATAAAATATACTGTGCTTCTTTTTAACATGAAATGTTGATGTCTGTATGTTATGTCAAACTACAGGAATATGGAGAATATTGACCACAATTTGTGTCTACAAAGAAAAAGGTTGAGATATGATTACAGATTACAGATATCGGTAAACATGGGAAGTAGTAGTATTTAACATTGTACATTATACAGACAAGACTAAGCTGAAATCTACAGGTGATATTTCCAATGTTAAGGCCACAAAGTATATAAACACAGGACTAAATACAAACTGTTGCACGCCAGCATTTCGTAAACCATATCAACAAACACTGCCACCTGTTTCTCCATGTTAAGTTTTCTACCATACACACTTGGGGGTACCCTAGTTGATAGCTTCATAACCAGTCGCTACACAACTTTGGATACAGCCAGTTAAATAACACATAATATGTAGAATATATACATAATACACCTAGTGTGGTAGCATACTTTGTTTGACGTGGGCATACCAACCGTAGTTTTCGTGATTCAATATCAATGAAATTGAGCATATACTTCCAAAATCAAAAGTCAGTTCATCTATAAATTTCAAGAGATACAATACAATGTGGCTAAATGGCAAAAGAATGTATATGTTAATAATAATAATAATAATAATAATAATCAAAAGAAGTATGCTACATGTCTACAGTATACAAAACAATACTACATGGTCGATGGAGGGACTGACTGGTATGAAATCAAATACAAAACTGGACGGATTTGCTATGACTCGCAACATTATTGTGTACAATTATCCATACATTGCAAATATATATATGTACAGGTTAGGATCTAAGGAATGTTTCACATGCTTCAAAAATAAATACTTCATCGAATATTTATAAACTATTATTAGGCATGAACTTTATCTAAGTAAATTCTAATTCTTATATATTCATAATAATTCATATATCAGTGGTATTCTTAAACTTCAATGTACATACACTGTGTATTTCCCTTTTATTTAATAATAGAACTTGCATATTATTTGACATCCTCAAGAACATAAAAAAAAATACCATACTTAAAATATGCAGTGATTAAAATGTTCAAATACAGTATTAATATAATGGGGTGAGATGACCATGAATTAAACTTGTCCAGTCTAGCATGTAGACTGGCTCCCAGAATAGTAAGATTATCACAGTTTGGCTTTGTAAACATGACATGAAACACTGATTAGTTTGTACATTTCATGGCATTAAAGTGCACTTCATACTGCCAATTATCATAACGTGTATTCAAATTAATAAAAAAGACAGATATCCGATAAAAGAAAACAATTGTCAACTGTCCGCAAAAATATTTTTGTTGTACAATATTTTTACTATCAGCAGTATTGAGATTCATATTTGAGCACTGAGAGTTTTAATATATAAAAATTTCTGTTCTTAATTAATATCACAGATTGAATTAACCTAAACCTTTGCGGCAACAAAACAAACCATCAGCCATTTCAACGACAAGCCATGAAACGCATACTAAACAGCCAGTCACACTACACTACTTACAAAGTATAAATAATAAAATGAAATATTTGTAAATCACAGACATAGGAGTTATCTTCCTTGTGACGTTGCTTCCCTTTGAAGAAATGGAATGTTGTAGGCAGAGGATGCTGACCGCTAAACTGGCACTGACAGGGTGATCTGCCCTTTCCTTAAGATCACGTGTCTCAAAATCTATATACTTTCACTCCTGGTTTTGTTGTTGGTTGAAAAATCAAATTTACACTATAACATAATGTGTGTTTTCTACAATGTGGACTACCTGGGGCCAGATATACAGTTGATACTGATAATGTAATTTCCCTGAATCTCATTTTAACACGGTGGCTCCGATAGATTGGACGCACAATGTCACATTGGTTTAGATGTACGCGCTGCTTGGCCTCTCATTAAAGCACGTCCTGGCTGTAGCCTTTCGGTGTCGTGTCTAGGAGGTCGTCGTCCAATCCCATGTAGCTGGTCCGCTCGGGGGAACGTCGACGTACTGAAGAGCTGGATATGGAAGCATCGGGACTGCGATATCTGGAATTGCAAAGTAAACGGTCATTTATTAACCATGCTGGATTAGACACCTCTATCTCCAGTTGCCTCTAGCAGTGAGATAGTTAAATAAACCCTCTCCCTGCTGGATCAGGCACAGACACAGCTCTTTAGGGCATCTGCGGTTGCCTTCAGCATGGAGAGAGTTAATTAAGCTACCAGTCACACTGATGATTTCAAAATGCTTTCCAGACCCTTGTTTCATAATTTTGTTGCCATTTAAACATTAACTTATTCTCTTTACCTTTATCTTGTCACTTTTTATATTTTATTTTATAATTATTTTCATTATTTTATTTTCATTTTTGTAAACTATACTAAATATTGTCTCTACTGGTTACAGGCCTATTATCGCCTACACCCCGCTGTAGTGCTTCCGCGTTTGTGATTGATTACTAATCACCAATAGATGATAATTGGAGCAATAATTGTATTTTATTTTATATTAACAACAATTAGCTTCTAAATTTGCAAAATGACATATCGGGGGGTTGATCACGTGACTAAACAATAAGTCGCTTGTTTATATTTGTTCGTCAGCCATAATGTCCTTTCATGTAGTTATGGCATAGCACAATTTCCATCAATCTCTACAGCATTTTATGTTTTTTAGACTATGTACAAAAATATCGCTCTAAAATACATCATTACGCAAAACAAACGGTATGTTTTTATAATAGGTGATTAAACTGTGTACATCCATGCATGCATTAGGTATGATTTATATGTTAGTAAATACCAATTTAAAATTAAATGATTTCACCAGAAGATTACGCACCCCGTCCTGTTTTGTGGGGGAGATAATGTCCTGCCAGTGGCATAACAAGGCCTATTTTCACCCTGTTTTCTGCCGTAGCTATAAATGTGCCATGGTAAGTATAATGAAGAAAAATATCCAGGAAAACGTTCATATTGTAGGCGATAATAGGCCCTTAACCAGTATATGCTTTGCAATGTACAACTGTAGTTACTAGAACTATACACAGTGGCTTGTATTAGGCGTATACCCATCGTTCTATTTATGAAGCACATAGACCTACTTGATGTGAACCTAGTTAAAATAGCTGTCACAAATTCATAGATTGGACAATACGATATATGGCCGATCGTACTGTACGATCCTCGATCTATACTACTAACAGCTCTAGTAGGCCTATATATATAAGTTAAGGTTTTATTTGAACACCTATTGTTTGTTTTTTACATTGAACGAAAAACAAAACGATGTAGCGTTGTTGCTTAGGTTTTGTATTTCAATCCTGTTATGTGTATAGACATTGTCATTCAACTCTGATGTCCCTTGGTACATCCGCAAGTGATTTCGATTAATATATAAATACTAAATTAAAGTAAATATTTCATTACTAAAATATCAACCGATCGATTGTGTAATCCGGTTTTTTTTTTGGTGCGCTTTTTTATGCGCCCTGATTTATTAACGTATGTATGAGAATGTCTATCCAAAATAAGAAACAATACTTTTTCTAGATTAATTAGTTTTATATATTTTAAAACATCTTCATTGTCGAGGAAATACTTTTGTGAAAAGAATATCACAAAGTAATGCTGACGTAGTGAAGTGTATTGACTTGTTGTGACCATTTTATCATCACAACCAGTGTCAGCAATGTGACCATTTTATCATCACAACCAGTGTCAGCAATGTGACAATTTTATCATCACAACCAGTGTCAGCAATGTGACCATTTTATCATCACAACCAGTGTCAGCAATGTGACCATTTATCATCACAACCAGTGTCAGCAATGTGACCATTTATCTTCACAACCAGTGTCAGCAAATGGTGGAATACATAGTCTATTATATGGCCTCAGACTACAATTACGTCCCTTACTCGTTGACCAACTTGTGGAAGTGACGTCAGAAAACATAGTGCTCTCCTATGTAGGCTGTGTCTTGCTTGCAGGTACACTCTTTGT
>JAUTBV010099821.1:0-16140 GCA_032361325.1 Lepetodrilus fucensis
ATGTTGAATAATTAGAATAACCCACTCGATACGATTGATTACGGAAAATATGTCCCTCGTGAAATTAATGTTCAAATATTTTCCGTAATCAATCGTATCGAGTGGGTTATTCTCTAATTATAGTATGTAAATGTTGTAACATAACTCTTGGTATAACTAATCTTGGTCATCTTCAGCTGGAAGACGTGGAAGTGAGTGTGGCGGACCACGTCCAGAGAGTGATGAAGCCTAACTTCGCCGCGTCCTGGGAGGAGGTTGGACCTGAGAATGAGCTGGAGGACACGTACTCTCTGTCGCTGAATACATTAGAAGGTACGGGTCAGAATTTGTTAAACACTATCCTTGAAAATATAAATTTATGTTTTCATTTTTTTCATTGAAAATAGGCATATGTATTTAAAAAATAATTAGTGAATACCGTAAACAGTATTTTTGTCAGAATGTTTGGAATTAGCAGTCATTGAAAACAGATTTGTTTTCATATTTTTTTTATATTAAAAATAGCCAATGTTTTTGATTTTAAAGTTTGTTTATTGGATTATTTGGATTATAATTTAAGTTGTTCGGGAATGGTAAAGTTATGCGGTAGGGGTGTGGGATGTTTTATTTTTTAAATTATTTTAAAGATTTGGAAAATTAATTTGTATGCAGATCTCCCGTTTGTGAAATTTATATTGCATTATTGTTTTAGAGTTTAAAACTTTTTTGGGGTTGAACTTGACCAACTGAAATGTAGAAGGGTATCGTTTCTCGAAGCTTTCATTCACATCCAACATTTGTAGCGCTCTTGTAACTGCCCAATCGTCATGTGATGTGTAAGTGCATGTAGTCTCATAGTAGATATGAGAGTGTCGAGAAACAGTGTACAGTTCTACAATACAATGTTTTAAAAAATGTATCCTTTAGGTAGAAATCTGGTACAATACTCATCAAGCATTATCTCTTTTTGTGATTCCAGAAGCCATCAAGAACATTATACAGTACCTGGGTATGCAGCCGTGCGAGAGATCGGACAAACTGACCGAGGGCAAGAGTTCACACACACTGTTCCTAGCCGGCGTGTATCGTGGAGGTCACGATGCCCTGGTCCGAGCCAAGCTAGCGTTGACCGACTCGGGCGTGACCATGCAGCTGACGGTGCGATCCTCGGATCCCAACGTGTCTGAAGTCCTCGGAACTGCCATTGCTTAACTGCCGCGGATATTTTAAGCACGAGTATCTTCTGGAAATCTCGTTTGTTCTACAATGTAACTGCAGTAAATCAACTCTTTGGGGCACTAGTTCTCTGAATCTTAATTATTCTGCTCTGTAATTGCAACCAGTTTAATATTTTAAGCAAGAATACATTCTGTAAATCTTGATAGTTCTACCCTGTAACTGCAGATTAAATTAGCTCTTTGGAGCACATCCTGATAATGATAACATATAAGAAAAGCCTGGACATTTGGATATTTGATCTTAGATCTTTGAACTAGTGGCAATTTTATCCGCTTGTGTAATATGGTATTGCCCACGTAATGGTATTGGATGAAAGTTATGTACATCTCAAAATCGGATACGAAACAGATGCTCAGATATTTAGATCTACACTTACAAAAGAATGTCAAAATGTTTAAGAAAGGAAACGAGATGCGATTCTAATTTGATTGATCATTATGAATAACATTTTGTTATTGATTGTAGTCAAATGATTTGTGAAACTACGGCAATATGTAAAAGTAACAATGGCATTAAAGTAGTACAATAATTTGTGCTAGAGAGATATTTAACTGTTTATGAAGTGCAACTATAACCAGGTAACATGCATCTGCTGTCATATTGTTATTTATTTGTAGAGCAGGTCGTAAATAAATTGTACAGATGTTGGGAAGAACATTAAATAGTAGGTTTAACTTTGATTGAATAATTGACATACCGGTATGTTAATTAATATGCACATTACTTTGAAACTGAAATATCTTAGTTATCAATTTGTATGGAAAATGTATTGTATGACAAGATGTATTGGCTTAAATAGTAATACATGTACTAAAACCTGTTCTGTATTTAAATAAAGGCTTATGATTGTTCTTGATGGGTTTTTCTTCTGTTTCCATAGAGATTCACATTATTTACTCTATATACGCTAAATGGTAAATGGTTTGACTTCAACTCCAAAGGACCCAAGTTTGAACCTGACCTGGCAGAAGTAATTTTCCAATGCGGATACGAACAAACAAATTGGAGACATTCAATATGAAATGGCACTTGCCAAGTAGGTTTCAAGGAGCAATATGTTATATGGGAGAGTACTTGAACTGGCCCTGAGATTGTGAAACTTTCTTGATTACAATTTCATGCTGCACTCTTTTTCACAAATCCCTATAAAATTTAGCTTGGGCATGAAATCCTAATCAAAAGTTTCGTTGGTCTCTTACTAACAGACTCTTGACAAAAACATCGAAAACATTCAAACTCCTCAATTAGATTTATGTGATGACAAACCAGCTCCAATACGGCAATAGAACATCCGATAAAGTATTTCAAGAAAAACAAAATTGCACAGATTGATGTTGGAAATCAAATATTTATATAGCTGAATATACCAAGCCACATAGGCTATTCAGTTAGTAGAAGGAACATAATGTTACATGGACGTTGATCAAAGTATGCACGAACATATTACATGGACGTTGATCAAAGTATGCATGAACATATTACATGGACGTTGATCAAAGTATGAAGGAACATATTACATGGACGTTGATCAAAGTATGCATGAACATGGACAGATGGATGTTGATCAAAGTATGGAACTTTACAAGAACCCTTGTATGAATGAGTTGACATGGTTTACACATTAATACATTTCATGTCCACATGGTTACCAATATCCATAATACAATACATAGCTACACACATTTCAATCAACTATCTACCATGTTTAAAATCTCGATTCAGTTTAATTATTCTCCGAAGTTCACAATTTATATGTTTCATGTTGTATGAAAGTAGTATACCAGGCATAGCGGCTGCAAGTGCGTCATCTCTATTTTTAGAATTTTGAAGAATATCATTTAGAACTAGGAATTCCGGTGATAGGCTAACAGAAGTCTAGGCCTTATAGTGACTAAAAATCCAGAGAAAATCTTAATACGACGTTACAAAGGATCGTATCCTTAAATTTCTGTTTGATTCAGAGATGAATTATGTTGTTCAGCATGGTTCACGGGTAATAAATCGTGAGGCAACGTAAGGTACGTAAAAAAGACAATAATCATGCACATTTCACCTACACGCTTATCACCAAAATCAGTAAACTTGGTACGTCTATAAATAGATTTTGTTCCACTTGCAGCGCCTATTACTAAATATTTTATTATTATTGAATCAGACGTCATATTACCCATGATTTCCTTGTTGTAGTGTTTCTATTACTGGTACTAGTACACATTTTTGGCACAAATATGATACAAGTTGAAATCTGTGTTTCTATTAATTGATTAAATTGGTGCTTTATCTCGTAGTGGGAATATTTCACCTATTATGCAATAATCTATTTTTATGTATTAGGATTAGTTCTTGTCATAAAAGTTGAGGATTTCTTTACATGTTAACCCTCTCCATGCTGAAGGCAACAGGAGATACCCTAAAGGGCTATAAGTGTGCCTAATCCAGCAGGGAGAGGGTTAATTAAATCAATTACACATATGCATATATACTGTAAATCATAAAATTGTAAATGATGGCCTACACTTGTAAAATATTAATAATAGCATTGAAAAATAGTTTGAATGGAACTTGCTGGCAAGGAATTCGTCAAAATGTTATTTTCATAATAAGTTTATGATTTACAGTATTATAACTCGGTATGCATTTCATTACAGGAACACATTTCATGTAAATATTGGACTAGAGATCACAAACTGCAAACAGCATAAAATGTGCTTATTACAGAAACATACAGCATTCGATACATCGTTAAAACAGAAGTAGTATCACAGTGGCCATCCTGGCCTCCTTTTCACAACGACATCCTAAATTTAGTATCTACCAACTTTATCTCCCAGTCTATCACCTAGATGTCGATTTAGGGAGGAATAGGACTTGTGACGCCCTCGTTAAACATTATTACGATGTGATAACCTTTTGGAATGACGTAGGAGCTCAAAAATAGTTAGGAGGCCTTCATGAAATGGGGGCCTGGCCTGTGTTTCAAGAAAGGGTCATACTGTAGTCCTGGCACAAATCGGGGCATACACCTTACTTTTACTATAGCAGGAAATGATACCTAAACTTACACCTGTATCCTTTGTCGAGGAGGGGTATAAAAATAACATTTACATCATAATTACCAATCCTCAATTCATTTTGTAAATAGAAATGTTTAACCCTCTCCATGCTAGAGGCAAACATAGATACCCTAAAGTGCAGTGCCTGTGTCTAATCCAGCATGGACAGGGTTAAACCATTTAAGCCGGCACTACAGGTATGACCCTTTCATGAAACAATGCAGGCCTTGTTACAATGGTAAATACAATCTTGTTCATGTAGTTGAGGACCGTACAGACACAGAAACAATATGTAAAGTACAGTATTTGTGCGATAAACAAAGTAACACATTGAAATGTTCTTGGTTAACCCCAGATAATCAACATATTTTTATTTGTGTGCGATTATTTTTATAATCATGACAGGATGCTATCATTACAATGGCTTTGGCTGCATACATATAGGTCAGATGTCTATGGAATATTTTGCACTTGAAATATAGTCTGAAGTTATTTTTGGAGTTGTGAATTATCGGACTGGCAAAATTAAAGAAATATTCTTGAAAAGCCTGTAAAAATTTACTTTCCCCCTACTTATAGAACCAACAAAATTGTTACACTGAAGACGAGCTTGAAAAATTAGAAATAAATATTTTCCTTAGGAATGTTTGTACATGTATATTATGGTCCGGAATCGACACAAATTAGTTCAGAATAGACACCTAATGTCCCAGAATAAATGCAAACTGGAGACGATACTGTGACTATTAACATGCTTGATGGATAAGTCTGGCAGGACAAGGGTTAAATGGTTTGAAATAGTTTTGACGTACATGTATACATCTATCACATATATTTCTATTAGAGATGTCACAATTGCACAACACAAGATCATCTTACATACACGAATGCAAGCAGGCTATGTTATTGAGGACCTATGGGATTGTGAACAGCTAAGCAAAATATTACCAGAAAGAATGTATGTAGATTTTACAAGCGAAATTTCAGTTATTGAAATTCAGTTGTATATGTATTTACAAAATGTTCTCCAAAAGTCACATGGTGATATACCAAGGTGAACGATTTACAGACATTACATCCCATTCTTTCATTTCAAGTTGGTAATATTGCTTAGCCATTCACCATCCCATAATGTGTACATTACAAGCTTTAAAAACATTTCACATGGACTTGGTAGTAAGTTTGTTGGCTCCTCAAAATATTTTCCAGTAATTAATATTTGCCCTTTTATTAAAACAAAATCACAATTTCAATCAAACTGACTAGAAACAAACAACTTGATTCAAATATAGAAATACTATGGTAGAATGGGGGAAAAAATATTCAAAAATGAAATGTAAATCATACATGTTTACCCGTGTTTACCCGTGTTCATATTGCATGTACCATAGGTGGATCCAGGTGCAACAAGTATAATGTTATGTAGGCAATGTGTACTGCATTTAGATTTGACTAGTTCATGTCGCCCAATTATAAATGAATCACAGGCTATCTCACATCTCCTTATAGTCCATAGTAAAAAATAATTTAAATAAAAATAAAAATCATTGAAATAATTTTGTTCTTATAATTATTCTAAAAAAACACAAAAAAACCCTGGATCCAACTACCGGTATGCAGAGAGTCGTAAAGTATCAACATGGATTTGCAGTATATATTTAATGGACAGGTAAGTAGATATTATGCTGTATAAGCTAAACAAGTTAATTGTGAGCTTTTTGCTGCCACAATCTATTGCACGTGTGTTCCCAAAACCGATTGTAGAATTGCCGTTTATTTACCATAGTCGTTTACGTAAACCAACAGGATTAATAAGTAAACTAGTAACAGGATTAACCCTCTCCCTGCAAAGAAAGACACCAGGTGCTGCTCTTTATGGCATCTCAGTTGGCCTCCAGCATGGAGAAGGTTAATCACATTAATGCATATCTTCCTCACAACCATGAAATCACTTAGAGCAAGGAACAAAAAAAATAGTTTTTTAAATGTTGGGACAAGATTGCTGTAGAATGCAGGAGAGGCCTTGGCCCTTGAATATGCAATTCTAAGCAAGCACACTGTGAGACATTCATACAACATTCATAAAACATTACCTAGACATATAGCAAACAATCTGAATGGTTAAACAAATAACTACCTGGGAATACATACATTTAATTTATCAATACAATTATTTTATTCAAGCAACTATCTTTGTCCCATTTGTCGACACAAATAAATCGGAAAAGTTAATAGCAATATAGAGAGAATGATCACATTTGACTAATTCTGTTGCAACCCTTGAATGGCCAACGCCGTAATGATATATGATTAATATTAACTTCATATCTATGATTCATATACTCCAAGTGAATTGGAAAATGTTGAATATGAAAGTGATTTTTAATAGGTGATTCATTTTCCAACAACCCGAAGATATTCATAATATCCCTTTAAATGTATGCAAATATTTATACGTGTACATTTACTTCTACACCTAACGAAACAATATAAACATAATGTCTAAAACATCCACAGGATTTAATCTATTGTGAAATTCATAATCCCATTTAGTAATGGTAAACGCATCAATCGTACACACAGTGACGACAATAATTCAAAGTGAAACGGTCCCTGTAAGTTGGGCAACTACTTGAGCACTAAGGAGTCGATTCGGCGAAAAATAAAGAAGTTTCAGACATCCACTTGTAAAACCAAGCATCAGTTTGCATAAAGAGTGTTCTGTACATTACATGACATGTGCTGATGTGCGACCATGTGCTGCAGTCATCACATCTGGGTGGTACGTGCTGATTCAGCACTAATACTGGCTTTGTCCGTATTATAAATAATATACACACAGCATCAACAACTTCTAAATTGAAATATTGCAACAAAGGCTCATCCACAAATATCATGCGGTCGCTTGAAATGGTACATATTTTCAAGAATAATCTCAAATTTAGTCTCTAATATTGGGATGCTTTATGCCGACACATGTTCTTATATATACGATTGCGAATACTTCACATATGAGTAGAAATATTCCCATGATTTCGAGTTCAATGATTCCAACGTCAGATCCATGGATTCTATGAGGTCGAGCTGTTATCCCATGTTGTCGGATCCAAATGATAGCAGCAGTTTCACAGCTGTGTCATGTTTTCGTTGCCCCCTGACCCCTCATCAACCCTCCCACACCCTACCCCCAACCCCACACACCACTGGGTCTGTCACTTAATGGCCCTCATCCTCAATCACTACTACTATACACAGATGTGCCCCTGACCACTTCCCTGCTAGAATAAATCACAAATATTGGTCGTCACCAGCAAAGTCAGCGGTTTCGACCACTCACTGTATCTGTATGGAGGGCATGGCTTGTTGACACCAGCACAGAAAAGGTTAATTGGTCATGGTCAGTTATACCACTGCTCCTTGCATGCCGATCCCAGAATCTTTCTCAACAAGTAGGTTAAAGGTCGGATGTTGCTGTGGTATTCTTGACATGATAATCCTAGAATTGTCGGAATCTTTCTCAGCAAGAATGTTACATGTCCCGCGATCGCTGAATTCTCCCTTTACACGCTCAGTCCTGAATCAATAGAATCTTTCTCAGCAAGAAGGTTACAGGTCAGATGTTGCTGTGACACTACGCACTGATCCTAGAATTGTCGGCATCTTTCTCAGCAACGAAGTTACAGGTCCCACGATCGCTGCACAATTCAGTCCTGAATAAGCCTGGAATTGTCTGCATATTTCTCGGCAACGAGGTTACAGTTGCCGCAATCATCTGCTATGCTCACACTCAGCCGCCAGTCATCGTCACCGCAGTCTTTCTCAGCAAGAAGATTACAGGTCAGATGTTGCTGTGACACTACGCACTAATTCTAGAATGTCGGCATCTTTCTCAGCAAAGAGGTCACAGGTCCCGCGATCTCTGCAACGCTCAGAGCTCCTGTCACTCACACACTCAGCCCCGAGTCGTCTGCGTCTTTCTCTGCGATGGTCTGCTGCGTGCGCAGGTACTCGGAGTACAGCTGTCGCGCCGTGTGAAGCACCTTGTGCACGCTGTGTCGGCGCACCATGCGGTCAAAGTGCATGGCCAGCTCCTCGTAGTCCAGCCGGTTGCGCATGATGTGGTTGCGGTGCTGGAGCAGCAGAGTCAGGCACAGGAACATGAGGAAGGGGTTGCCCGAGCCGAATTCGTTTGGCGGCGGCAGCTTCAGCGAGATCTTGGCCCTCGACGTCACCCCATCTCCCTCCGCCGAGTCAGAGTTAGATAGCTCTCCGGAAGCTTTGGTTGTTGAGGACGCTTCCTCGATCTTACTGTTTGAGTCGCTGTCCGAAAAGTTCGACACTTCCCGGGGAATTGAGATGTTTTCGGGTTTCCGTTTTGGAGAGGAAATGAGTTTTTTCATGTTGCCGAAGAAAGACGTCCGCGGCGGTTTGTCTTCCTTGGCTGAAACGGGCGTCTCTGGTTTGTTCTCGAGGGACAGGTGGAACTGCATTTGTTGTTCGGATTCGAGTTTGTTGCTCCCCGTCGACCCGTCGTCGTCCACGCTGTTGGTGTACGACGTGAACGTCGCGCCGCTGTCGTTGAGACTTTCGGAACATGTTCCGTCGAACCGACACAAAATATCCTCCTCGTCACTCGAATCGCTCTCGAGGTCACCGTTCTCTATCTGGACCTCCTGGACCTCTTCGGACCTGGTCATCTCGGCAACGGCCTTGTCGTCCAGATGCCGGTCGATTGACGTCGACCGCTCCTTCATGATCTTGACGTCGGGGTCGTCCAGCTGAGGGTAGTCTTGAGTCACCTCCTTCCTCTCGTCGACCGGCGACACGTCGAACGTGGACACGCTATTGTTGTTGGCCGAGTTCCCGGGGATGAGCTCGTTGGGCGCGCCAGACCCTCCTCCTCCCTTCCTGAACGAGCCTCCCTGCCGCCTCATGGCCAGGAGCTTGGCGTACACGGTCTGCTGCATGGTGAAGGACGGCGAACACGGCGACGTGGACAGGTACTTGATGTTGTAGTCGTCGTCCGTGAGCTGCAAGGTGTTCTGCGGGGGATCGGGCGGCAGCGTACTCCACATCACCTCCAACATGTACAGCGCGTCGTCCAGCGGGAACTCACGCTTCAGCTCCAGGAGCAGCCAGCGGTAACAGAAGAAGAGATCGCCGGCCGCCACCCCCTGGAGGTACGAGAAGAAGTCCGGATCGTGCAGCTGGAGCAGGTTGGCCAGGTGCGCGAAGTTCGTCATGATGGCGGCGCCGTTCGGCATGAAGTTCCCCTTGATGCGCTTCATCAGTCCGCAGAAACATAGGTAAGCCTGCGCCTCGTCCTTCTGCGTGACGAGAATCGGGGACGCGAGGTCGCTCATGCCCTGGCAGTACGACACCTCGGGGTGCGTGAGGGAGTACGTGACCAGGATGTGGAACAGGCTGAGGATGTTCTTGTTCTCGTCGCCTCCGCCTCCGTAGAACTTGTGCGTCCTGTCTGTCCTCAGCACGTCCTTCTTCACCATGGAGGCGATGTACTTCACCTCCTCCGTGGCCGTGTTCGCCCCGAAGCGGTCCTTCCACTCGTCCCGGAGGCGGTAGTACTCGCGCTCCTTGCTCTTCAGGTAGTCGAAGCGCTCCTTCCCGGACAGGCTCGACGGGAACACGTTGAGAAGGTGGCGCCACGTGACGCGCCGCAGAGAGGGCTCGATCCCGCCCTGGTAGATTGACAGACGGAACTCCTGGGGCTTCAGCATGAAGCCGCCGGCATCGAGGTAGTTGTGGAATTCCATGTCTGACATCGGCGGTTTCAACGCACGGTACGTTTCCTCGTCGGTCTGTCGGAGACCTGTGGACATTTGACGAGCATGTTCAATTTTCAATTATTTATTGCACTGAAGGCCACTTGCTCATATATCATGAATGAGCAAATTAAATTTAATTAAATTAAATTTTTATTTTAAATTTGTGTTTAGAGCCGATTTCAAGATTCTTTCATTTATATCACGGCTTGTCAGTTTAAGGCAGGATAAAACCTGAAACATCTGTTATCATTACTACTACTGACCCATAGCCCTCTGTACGGTGGTGACAGTGCGGCCGACCTGTGAGGTGATAGTGCCAGTGATGGCGCCCAGCAGAGACGCCTTGTCCCCCAGGATGTTGGTCACCTTGTGCTGGGGGATGTCTGCGGGGGCGATCACGTCCCAGTCGTCCAGACCTGAAATGTGACAAAATAAACAGATTTAAATTTAGTTTTTAATTATTATCTTTTTTAATTGGGGGTATAATAATATTGCCTGCAAAAATAAACATTGAAAACTGAAAAATAAATATTTAAATTATGCTAAAAGTGTTGCTTGTAAACAAAAATAATTAAAAAACATAATTGGTGCTCATCATCTGGCTTGCCAAGGAAACCTGCAACAACTGTTCTGCTCAGTTAAATTCTACAGACATTGATACTGGATACCCTGTGGTTCCAGTGATACCCTGTGGTTCCAGTCCAATGATCTACTACTGTGCTACCCCCTACATACCAGGTTATATTACGTCATCAGCTGCAGTGCCCAGTGTGATCAAAACAAATTAATGGTCGATAGAAAAATAAATTCTAAAAATCATTTAAAACTATTTATCTGACTGTATGTACATCAAGATCATATTTATAATAGCAACGCTCTATATGAACGAAATAATTTGATTATAATTTTCATGTATTTTTTTATTATTTCTATTTTCTAAAAACTGAACTGAAATCCCAAAATTAAATTAAAAAGTAATAAGTTTGATTTTTTTTAAATGTGTCTGTACATTAGAACATTAACAATATTAAGTTTGATGGTTATGTACAACAGGTGGAACCATAAACCTGGTCACAGATGCCAACAACACTAACATACTGCACTGCGTGATCTCATAAACACTACTGGGTGGCTAATGGTGCATATGTTAAACAGTTACACCCTCCCAGAACGCAAACACTAATCACTGCTAATTGATAATTTGTTATGGGAATAATTTGTTGCCAATTCATAAAATTCAGAAAATGGCATCCATTAACCATTTCACTGCTGGAGCTGCCATACAGAGCAGGTAATAATTAATTGATTCCAGAAGGGAAAGGGTTAAGTATGTGGTCTTGTGACTCAATGTAGTAACACATGTGTGCAAAAAAAAACCAGAGTAATACTTGTATGACCGGGGAAAAATGCATAACATAGAGACATATTATTATATGCATATACATGTAGTATGTACTGTATGCTGAGATCTACCTATATTTCTGATGACATATGTCACATTATTGTATGCTAGGTGTCCCAAAATTCAATAGTAATTCAATACATGCGATATGTACACAGATCAATTTCGCAACAATCTTGATGTAAGTGAAATCTACGCCATGGCCTCGCAGAGCTGACATGCGATGACAACAGTTGCTAGGCAATGCAGGCCACTTGACAAAGAACCATTCCACAAGGAACAATCAGTACCTATATGTATGTACCTTAGCTTACATTCACGTGGAATTCAGACACAAATGAACACCTTACAAGCACACATATTAATGTATTAATTTCACAACATTTAGCGCTATGGGTTTCCTCCTGCCCTAAACTGACAAGCAGTAATATAAGCGAATGCATCTTGAAAGCGACTCTAAACCTCAACTTTCAAAAACAATGAAAAAAACTTTCACAATTTTATTTTTAAATCCCATTAAAATTAGGAGAACAAGATCAATACTGAATTAACATACAAACAATTGGCCCAAATATAATTCATTGCAGATAACACTTGTGTTTGTGGTTTAAGCTTTTGTTAAAAGAAGTGGTTGTGAAATACTGACATTGATTTTCCAGGTGAACCTATATATGTGTTACTTGCAGTGGGTGTAAATGTTATTGACATCATTGAATGTACTAAAACATCTGGCTCATGGAGGTGAGTGTTCTGGTTTAGGAAACAAGGCCAGTTCAATGATGTCTAGTCAGAAGATGTCTAAAATCTGTTGTTTGTGCTTTATAGTTGTTTGTGAGTGTTGATTTGTGTGTGAGATAGGGTTTTATCTTCGTACCTGGTAGGAGATAAGGCTTAATCTCTGACGTGTATTATTACACAGTTGGCGAAATTGATAGGTGTAATGTAAAAAATGTGTTTTCATTGATTGACATTCGACTGGAACTATACTTTTGACATTCCACTGCAGCATGTGTAGACTGCAACATCTGACTGGCAATGTTTACATAATTTACTGAACTCAGTCTAACTTTATTTGATGATTTGCCTTGTGCAGTATCAGTATTTCATTACATATTGATGGCATAAGCCTTGTCTATAGATACGTCATTCCAGTTATCTTCGTCCATAGATACGTAATTCCAGTTATCTTTGTCCATAGATATGTCATTCCAATTATCTTTGTCCATAGATACGTCATTCCAGTTATCTTCGTCCATAGATATGTCATTCCAGTTATCATTCGGATTGTAGACATAGAAATGGGGGTATTCACAATGTTTTGTTGTTTTGTTGTTTTTCTGTTGTTGTGCACTATTGTTGTTGATTTGCGATGGAAAGAAGAAGTGTTCCACTTTGATTAAATATAATCTTAGATGTTTGTTCGTGTGTGGTTTTGTTATTATTGTTGCTATTATTATTATTATTATTATTATTATTATTATTGCTGTTGTTGTTTATAAGGTGAAAGAAGAGTTGTTGTTCCACTGATTAAATTAGCCAGATCAATGTTGATCAAACTGGCGCTGTACATCTAAGTGTAATGCAGTCTTTTAAAGCATTTTGTCATAACTTGTTATAAGTAAATAAGCCACAGTGAAGCTGTTAAAGTCAATGTGAGTTCCTACTGTCATACACTGCTGTTATTATTACCATAGAACCTATCCTAAAAGTGCTGAATCTATCCATTGAGAAAAACAAAACAAATAAATACTATGGGAAATGTCACATTGCACAGAATGAAGCTATAAATGTCAATAAGACTTCTAAAAGCAATCACAGATGTTACCAGAATGCATTGATCAAGTACTACAGACTTGTTAACATATTTGACGGGAAATACTTTAATGTTGAAATATTAGGCCACATGTATTTGATTCCCCAGTTTACGGATATTTGTGTGATAATTTTGGCTTGGGTGGTTGAAAATAAAAATAGATATAATTTGAAATTTTAGCCAGTTGGTCAGGTCCAATAGAAAAATAATAATAATTGGAGATCATGAATGGTCGGATGACAGAAAATATATACAATTGATCAATATAAGGGTCAATAATTGTTATAAACACAAAAAAGGTCAAGATTTGAATACACAATTACTAGTAAAATGTCGGCAGAATAATTATACTAAAAAAATAAAAAATAAAAAAAATAAAATAGAATAAATTGGTTCAGCGGATCCGTAAACCAGGGCATCAATTAATCTCTCTTTACAACCATATTCGAACAATTTATACAACATTTTGTCCGAAAGATTGGAGACAACTGTAAAAGCAGCAAACTCACACACAAGGTTTTGTTCACAAATCCTCATATAAAAGTTCAACTTGAGCATGAAATTGTACTCAAAAGTTTTGTAATCTCTGGACCAGTTGTAAACTGACGTCAAATAGGCTTCTCAGTTTCTAGCAATTTTCACCATGTAAAGTTCAAACACTGCAGTAATTAGCTTGTTGTTGAGGCAACGGTGAACTGTTTAGCAATTAAATTATTGTCTGTGATAAACACATGGAAAATTCTAACAAATTATCCAGAATACAATTATAGAAATTCAAGTCCATTCAATCTAGGGCCAAGCCCCAAGATTGCGAAACTTTTTTAAAAGTAAGATTTCTTGTTCCTCAAAGTTTCGTAATCTCGCAGCCTGACATTTTATATTGAGACAAGTTCCATGTGCCATAAAATTCACTCACCCTCTTCAAACGGCTTGAGGTCCACTTTGAGTTTGAGGTAAGGGTCTGAGGCGCACTGGAAGGAGGCGTCCATGTCCCAGTCTGACAACATGCTGAGGTACACCTCTTGACCATCCGAGTCAGGGGCCAGGTACCCGATAGTGAAGTCCCTACAGTGATACAAACACTTGTTAGCATGTTCATAATCATATGTGATCAATGTATACTTCACATCATCATAATTTAATTTTTAATTTTTATTTGTTTTAAATTGGGGTTTAGTCCGACAACATTCTGAGATACCTTCTGCCCATCCGAGTAGGGGGCCAGGTATCCGATAGTGAAGTCCCTACAGTGATATGAATACTTGTAGTCTATCGTTAGCATGTTTACGATCATGTCTGATCAATGTATACTTCATATTATTTGTAATTAATTTAATTTAATTTTTATTTATTTATTATTTTTAAATTGGGGTTTAATCAGACAACATGCTGAGATACCTTCTGCCCATCTGAGTTAGGTACCCAATAGTGAAGTCCCTACAGTGATATGAACACTTGTTAGCATGTTTACGATCATATGTGATCAATATATACTTCACATCATATTAAAACAATTAAAATTTAATTTAATTTGTATTTATTTATTTATTTTTAAATTGAGGGTTAGTCAGAGAACATGCTGAGGTTGGGAACCAGGTACCCAACTATGAAGTACGAGTACTTAATGATATGAATACATGTACTAGGATTTGTTTACATGTTCACAATCACTGATTAATATACACTTCACACAATTTGCTGGATATGTTATATATTTTTATATATATATTTTTTTAAATTGGGGTTTAGAGGTGCTTTCAAAATTCTTTCACTTCTATCACAACTTGTCAGTTTTTATTGCAGGAGGAAACCTGTATCTTTCATAGCACTGAATGTTGCAGTAAACCTGCAAGCACCATTTGATTTGTATACTATTTGATTTGTATACTATCCCACTAGCACAAGTAAAGGTATCCTGCTATTAAAATTCATATTTTGTGAAAATTTGCTATTTGAAACATTATTCAGATTTATAGTGGATTTCATATAATGCCATACTAGTTTCCACTCCTGTGTTAAATAAATAATACATGTCAAGAAGTGCAATCATAGATGAAAGATGTCACAGGAGAAAAATTGGTATTGGAAACTTGTTAGAAAATTAACCCACCTTGAAAGTTAATGAAATATTGGGGGGAAATTGTAAGCTCTGCTAAAACATTACTACATCTTGAGTGGTCAGGGGGATATAAATGTGAATAAAAACCCACACCAATATATATGACATATACTAAATTGTTAATTTCAGATTTTCTTATTTTATTGTTTTCAACAATCTACATCCCACTGACACTGAATCAATTGTCAATTTCACGCACTCGACTACATACAAAGGTCATTGGAAAAAGAGTCAATTACCACAAAAACACATATGGCACAATTACAGTTGCTTTCTTGTCCCACATAAAGCCCAGTGTATGCTATGTCTAGTGAAGCAATTCTCACTGTTGCCACTACTATAACAATGAGATAAGTGGGCTATCTGTGCATCAGTGTATCAATGGGAGACAAGCTGTTGTGGCTATAACTGTCCACGCTAAGTTCACCACTGTTCATTGTATCTCTCCATATGAACTGGACCATGGCTATAGTCTTTTACACTGTATACTTAGGAGTATTGTGGAAACTATTACACCTAGTTTTTACTTTATTTTAAATTGTAATCCTTGAATATACATCATTATATAATGTACATTGTGATGTGATGAAAATGTGTTTATGTAATAATGTATGTGTTGTTTAACTACTAGTTGTAGTACATTTAGTCTTACTTTATTATTTGTTTAAATCCTTGCATAAATAGAGGATCTAACATGAGTGGTCATTCAATACTGAATTTATTAAACGAGTTGGTGAAACTGATATTGT
>JAUTBV010099832.1:0-16140 GCA_032361325.1 Lepetodrilus fucensis
TCTAAGTGAACTAGCACTATAAAAACTTGTGGAAATCCAGACTAGTCAAGCAGTACATATGCATGCAAGTCATGATAATAGTGAAAGACTCTAGAAAGTGACTACAAACCCCAAACCAACCAACCAAGTATCATTTAATGTTTGATTAGATGGATGAAAGAGATGGAAATTAACACTAGTTCACTAGCCCGAGCCATTTCTCCCAATGCTAAAGGTATCCTAACAAAAAGGGCTAGTAGAATTTTCATGCTTTTTAAAGTAAACATTTATTGTTTGTATCACTATTCAGGCTAGTAAGTTTTAAAGGTAATTTATTTTCCATCCTGGATTGTAAGATATTACTTTATTCTACAAAGGTACAGTGTAGTTCCTCTGTACAGATAATTTACAGTATATTCTTGTGATGAGTTTTTCAGATCAATGACACAACCCGTGGCTGTAGGTATTTGGATCGATGAGCGTACTTCATACGTTAACAAGCTTACTACAGCACAGACAGTGAATCCTCCATAATCTCCCACCCGGCAACCCGGACGTCCTACTTTACGGACCATGTTGTTTATACCCAATATTTACATTACATAAATGTTTTATCGATAACCTGGCGTTCAGTTTCCTGGTCCAGACTATATAATTCATAAACATTAAGGAAAATGTAAAATATGCTAGGTTGGGTGCTCAACCAACTTGGGTATAGTCATGAAACAGGATCACTGTGCCTACACGACAAACTGCATCGATTCTAGGAACATTAACTAGCTACTGTGACGTATCCCGATGTAGTCTGGACATACAGTCTCAATTCAATAAACATTCCCTAGTTCAAAGTTTTTTGTCTGGTACGCAGGCCCCATGCGTCAAATCCCCAAATAACACGGGAAGGAAAATCTGAGGATAATCGTTATTACGGCGTTATACTTCATAATGTCAGCACCTACCACCACTCAGACATTGATGAAAACTTTGATAACAGTTCACAGCAAACCTAATTATACACTTCGCAGTTTTTCTGGTTTCTCGTTTTAAACCGCAATCCATCGACATAAAAGAACTTACACACAGATTTGAAATGATGAATCAATGAGAGTCAATGGAAGCAATCCCAAAGCCATGTCGTAATCACAACGCATTCTCACAGTAATAACACCCCAGCAAACATGCATTATCACAATAATAACACCCCAGCAAACATACATTATCACAGTAATAATATCCCAGCACTTATACAAACTTACCAGCCATAGAATAAACGCATTAACATAACAGTTAAACAAGTTAACATTGTATGTTGTAATTTACATGTTTGCAATATTAACATCAAGTTCAACTGCAGTTATGTGATTAGACGAATGGGGAAAATGTGAGTTACTTTTCCATTAAGGTAATCAATTACAAGAATCCATCTACTTTCACCACAGCCCGCTAAAGCAAGAAATTATTACGGGTAATGCCAAAAGTGGAAATTTGAACATTTGTTGAAAATTGGCTTGGATGTTTTTGTGAAGTATTTATTTATAAGAATTTAATTCAATATGCAAAACCAAATGTGTACACTTAGGATAAATCAGAATTCTCCAAGTATTTCTCATTGCACACAAATCTAAGATTGAAGTAAGTAAATAAATATATCCATGCCATTAAAATACTGTTATAATAAACTCCACAAGATACAGCAGAGGAAAATGACATATTGGTGAAGCTCACAATAAAGTCTATCATAAAAACTGATACCCTTCATATAAATAAAATAAGTATCAAGTATAAATTAGTCCACTAACAGATTAATGAATAGGATCTCTAGCGATATATTTTGATGCAACTCCCATCATCAATGTGTACCTTATTAACCCTCTCCCTGTTTAATTAGACAGCTCTATAGGGCATCTCTGGTTGCCTTTACCATTAAGAGGGTTAATGATATCTATAACAGTGTCTTGTCTTTGGATGACATTAACCCTCTTCCTGCTGTGTTAGACACAGCCTCTGCCCATTAGGGCATCACTGGCTGCCTTCAGCATGAAGAGGATTAATGATATCTATGATAACACATGGTCTTGTCACTGGATGATATTAACCCTCTCCCTACTGGTTTAGACATAGCCTCTGCTCTTTCGGGCATCTCTGGTTGCCTTCAGCATGGAGAGGGTTAATGCTATATTATAACACAGGGTCTCGTCTCGAGACAAAATTAACCCTCTTCCTGCTGGGTTAGACATAGCCTCTGCTCTTTCTGGCTGCCTTCAGCACAAAGAGTGTTAATGATCTATGATAACACAAGGTCTCATCTCTGGATGACAGTAATGAAAACCGCATCAATCCCTATTCTTTAATGCCCCTGATCAGTAAATAATAGCAATACCTATACATCAGAAGCTCCCAGCATAGTAATAATTCATGCTCAATACCCATGGTAACTCATAATAGGCAGTTAATTATGCCTCTCATCTCTCACATATTTATAAAGAAGGCTATTGTTGCCTCAGGCAGCCGTCGTCATATTACTCTTGAAAGGGAACAGCTCTATTCATTGTCAAATTTGATCTCGATGAAAATGAAAAATGCCGCATAATAAACTTTGAGCTGCCCTGAACTAAAAATTGGTATCGATATAATCCAGGAACACCTACCAGACAGGTTGCTCTGAGCAGAACATCGTCGAAAATTCATTGTTGGGGAAAAGAAAATCTATAAAACTTGTGAGCATCAATATATTGCAGACTAACACACAGCGTGGACGTATTGAACATCACAGTGGACTGCCAGCGGGGCACCTGAAGAAGTCCGCCAATGTCTGTATGACTGCTATCAATCCAGTATTATTACACAGGCAACAGAGTTATTTAATAAAATTCATATTTCAAAATGTTTTCCACTTGCTTGTAATGTGAAAAATGGTAGGTTTCTGCTGGCAGTGGGAGCATATTATTAGCAACAAGAAAGAATTATTTCCTGTACCGCTACCAGTGAGTGAAGCATTGCTTTACGTTGCAGTGTTACGATGGTGGCAGTGCTTGAAGGAGATGTTCAGTGAAGGAATTTAATACCACAGTAATTCAGCAATCTTACAGTAAATTATTTTTCATAAAAAGAAACCATACAACCTGACTACTATACAACATGAATTCTGAAGAACACACTACTTCTAGGTGTTCCTGCAAAGCAGAGAATATATCATGTAGATACTGGAAGATAGTCATGTTTATGGATAATACAGAAAGGTGAAGGTTAGGTTGACCTTAGCAGAGCTTATTGTTCCGAGATGAACCTTGACCTTGGACCAAAATGACTGGGGTCAGGAACACGGCCAAGAGCACATAGTTACAGACTAATGATCTAATTAATGCTCCTCATTACCCGACTACAGTGACCTTGACCTTTGACATGTGACAGTCACAAAGCCATGAATTCCCCAGGGATATATACAAACATGGCATGGACAACTCATCAGGAGAATCAGCCAGCTACAACCAAAACAAAGCCCACCAGACACATTTGGCTAAATATAATGAGCTGCCACAACTTACACTTGCAGAGAAATAATTCCAAATATGAACATGCATTCATAATAAGACAATGGTGTTTACAATACAGCTCAGACCGCTTCATTTGAGCATTGACATCTGAACACACAGCAATGAATTGTTAATAACGTAGATCAACTGGCCTGGGTTAAGTGGATGCATTCTTCAAGGACCAAGTGGCATTGTTGACATACAATATATTATCTGAAGTAGTCATTGTACTTGTACCAAATGTTCATATTATTATTATTATTATAAGTTGTAGTGAGCCGTGCTTTAATTTGCAGAACTCAGACACTCCTGTAGACTAAATTGGCGGCAAAGAATTACACTGATTGTGAACTAAATGGTTCTGGTTATTTGATTAACTATGTTCTACTACTTCTAGGTAACACTTGCATTATTTATCATACCAGAACCTCTTAAGAAATGTCTACAATAATATTCAGCATTGAAATGAAAACCATGATAAATATGCAAAACTAATCATTAGTGTTTGATGTAAGACGTCACATGTAATATGACCAAGAAATGAATATAACAAAATATCTTTGTTTTTCACACAACAGTTACTAGATAGTCTCAATAACCATGGTAATCCCTAGAGGCTGTCGTTATTGCATACAGCTTCTTCCTGGTGGATTAATAACAGTCGCTGTTGTATTGGGCATCTTCAGCTTAGCAAGGGTTAACTCTCTCAGCTGGACTAACTACAATCACTGCTGTATTGTGCCATGAATGTTACCTCTGGCAATGAAAGGGTTACACAGATACATGCAGTAATGACAGATGCCTCTCTCAATGAGTCTCATAGAACAATTCAGTTGGTCTTATTGCTTAGTAAACCTAGCTGAGAAACTGCTTCAACTTCATCATGTTTTTCCTTTGGCCCAAATATCAGATGAGTGGTCAATGGAGATGTCATTACAGGTGGAGATACTGCTGCCATTGGCATCATGATGACTGCTGTAAGATGCCCACGATGACCAACACCCTGCTAGCCGACATTACCAGGATCAAGTGGACAATCATCTGTGTTGAGACGACGGCCTTGTGCCATCACTAATATTACTTGTTGGTGTTGCACAGAGTATATGTTAACCACACAACTGCTATATACATTCAGTGAGGTGTCAGCTAACTGTACAGTCAACTACCACATACAACACATATTCTACTGTATCATAGCAACGGTCGCCAAAGTACAGTCTCCCCGTATCATGGGTATGCAACTTAAGATAACAAAATATGCCCAAGGGAGAAATATTGTCAGCAATTTCCGCTGGTTAAACTAATAAAAGGTGGCACAGTAAATACACTCAGTGTACATAGTGTGGACCGATTATAATCATCTGCTGTTTATACATTTACACAGTGCTAGGTAGTAGTGCTAGGTGCAGATTATTAAACATGTTCTTCCTTGTAAAGAAAAAAGGAAAAATACCTGCCCACGGCAATCATTCAATATTTAATTTGTTATCATATACCGTCAGATTGAAACCCGAGGACTAATTCTAATACACCTACACAGGAAATGTGAGCTGCCTACTTATGAATTTGAGATAGAGACTTGCAACATCGCTATTAGGAAATAGTTTGTGCTCGCTTGGGAATGGAATTAATCTAATTAGAAAATGCATAGTTTCAGTGTAATTTGGTACTGCTTGTGAAACAGGACCTGGGTGAGTTACAACCTGTACATGTCAAAGCCTGGAACTATAACACTAATTACAGTCAACTTAATGCAATATTTCATTTTTATTTTTTTTAAATAAATCACTTTCGGCATGACGTTGATTACTGATTCTTCTATAAACATGAATAATCTGGTAGAGGGTTCGAGTAGGTGTGAAACAGCCGTGGATATTGTCCTTGACATGTACATTTGTAATACTAATAGCTTGCAGAAAATGTCATTTCTCTCCCGTGACATCCAATACAACGCTGCTGTATGAAATCCAATAAACATTAATTTTGACAATGATGAAGAGCATTCTTTCACTAACAAAACATAAATCACATAAATCAGCTTGAAAAATAATCAATATTGCATTTAGACTGATGAAGATGCCACCTGATGTTAATACGTCATTGGTCTCAGAGGGAACTGGTACACAGAAAGTGGTAGCCCTGTTAGTGTTAATGTAATAGAACCAGAACACAAATATTCCACATTATATGTTTTTCATTCAGACTTCAAATTCTCAAAAACATCTTTCAAATTTTGAATATAAAAAATCTAAAACTGCACATTTTCTGAGCTTGGTTGGAATTAGTTTTATGGAAAGTAACATCTGCGTCTAGATTGTGGTCACAGACGCAGACAATGTCGTGACACTTATCACACAGCTCAGTCCAAAATATATCTGGTTGAGCTAGCATTGAATAACAAGTGAAAGCAGCGTTCTCCAGCAGGGAGGCACCAGGTACTCACATTCTTATGGTTGACCAGCTTCATGAGAACAAATTCCCGATAGGCTCGTTTTGCATGCGTGACATTCTGGAAGGGTCGGCTCAGCTTCTTGATGGCCACCATGTGTCCAGACTGGGTATCACAGGCCGCGCTGAAAGAATACAACGTTCTCGTATGAATAACATTGTTATTGGTACATAGATAGAAGAATATCATAAAACTCGCCACAAAATTACAAAACGTTTTTGAGTACGATTTCACGCTCAACTAAAAATGTTGTTCATGCTCAACTAAAAATGTTGTTCATAAATCATATCTCCATATCAAATTTGAGCTTGAGCATGAACTCGTATTCAAAACGTTTCGTAATCTTGGGAGCCTGAACAACACTGATATAGAAGATTCACTAATCCAATACTCTTTGTGGCACCAAGAAAGGAAAGTGTTTTTATGGTTAAACACATAACTAGTTATGCTACTATCCACAGAAAAGTACATTCGGAATTCTTTATTGAAGAAAAATTCACATCCTAACAATTAGAACCAATACTCTAAATACAACATTTTCCTTTTCAGATTTGATAATTACATCAATTAATAGAGGATATTACACGATGTTCTATTTAATATCAACTTTATGTCCCGAGTGGAATAATTACTACCAAAAGTAGTCCTGGCCATGCCAGCCGTGGTATTTCAACCAATGGGAATGCTAGAAACTGATACGTCCTACTAGGTGGATATCGTTTCGATACGTCACACTTTGAAACATCACACTGACATAATAAAAATATCTATATCATATAGAAAATTGGTTACGGTAGTTGAATTTCTGGTGGAATTCTCCAAAGATTTACAAATATTCATCTGGAGCGGATACAGGCACGACAACGTAACCATGACAACTCTGGAGGTGTAGCTCCGATATTCCAATACAAATAATACCCACACAGACAAATAACAGGTTCACTTTCAGCATTATCTGCCCTTGGGTGAGTGCTTACCCAGTCTACAATCCCTTTCACCCATTTGTGTTCAATAATTTTCTAACAGAAAGCACAATTTATCAAGTTTATAAGTTATATACGTATGTGCAGACAATAGAACATTTATGTATGTATCAGCATAAGTTGTCACTTCCTGTAATTCTACAAGTGATAAACACGATAACGTCGGCTAACACCTTCCGTCTGAAGAATGTTCAGAAGCACTGCGCAGTCAGCACAGTAATGATATTACGAAATGTTTTCGCCCCTTGTTATGAAACGAATTGTGCAAGTCAATTGCTAAGATACAAGACATCCACTTGGTGCGAGATAATGGGTGATTCTGTCCGTCTGGAGGCTTGTGGTCTACTCTGTTTGGGTCTATTCCGTCTGGTCTACTCTGTCTGGTCTAAACAGGAATTACAAGAGCGGGTAATAACGAAGATGGTAAATAGGCACCAGGAGTAGTTAGCATATCTGTGTACTAGAGCAGTGTCTCCCCAGAGTCTGCGATGTCAGTGTGACGGACGTCTGTGTACCTTATCATCAAGCTCCTGTGTGCAGGTCAGACCCAAAATAACACAGGAATTGTACTGTATAAAAGAAATGCTAAATCATCAAATTTAACTAAGACAACATTGTGTAAGAGTAGAGTGCCTACACCGGCTGCCCACATTCCCACTCAGAAAAATCTATAAATAGTAGAAGTAAAACATTTACCACCAGTGATGATTGTCTGAATCGCAGTGCATACATCTGGCTAGTTATCAAAGCTGCTTAGAAAACTAAGTAGACCAACTACTTTCCAATCAGAAATATTTCAAGGAAATTGCTTATGTATGTCCATTTTCTGGCCTGTAAATTTCCTCAGTTTCCACTATACAGTGCAGTCCTGCCAAGTTGAGAATCCAATTAGTATCGCAGACATTCTCCTTGCCGTCACATGTTGTGTGAGTATTGTTATCACACAGAATAAGCCGATCATTATCTGCCCCAGAAATCTAGTTAATCCGATTGCCTGCATCTTGTGGCGTCCCATTAGGATTATTAGAGATATGAACTGCGCTAATCTGTGCGCTGCTAGCAACTCTCAGACAGTCGACAGCCCACACAGAAATAGTACAAGTAGGGTTGTGGTGTAGTGCTTATGCTGGAGGAGAGCCTGAAGTATCAATGTACTGCATTCAGATATGAGAGATTGAACTAAGGGAGATAAGTGTCCTCTAATGATTATGGTGGAGGAGAGCCTGAAGTATCAAGGTACTGCATTCAGATCTGCGAGATTGAACAAAGGGAGATAACTACTGTTACAAATTACATCCAAATAACCACCTAAGTACCACACTCCACTGTATCTAGGAGATACCAGGTGGAGTGAGTGAATTATTGACAACTTGAAATTGTAAATGGGAAAAAAACACATTTAACAGAATAAGACGTTATTAGATTTTTTTTTGGAAAATGAAATTAATCATATAATTTAAAGAATGTTCCAGTGGTCGACATGATTAAACTAATACTATTGATCTAAAGAAATCCAGGTTGATGATTCTGTTGAAATAATACCTTCCAAGATTTTTGAAAAGTAAGAAAATCCTGAAATTCTGAAATTACAGCCCATAATGAAGTTATCTTACAGAAAAATACACAACTAATTTCTATTTTTCCCTCAGCCAGTAGAAACGATGATGAGAAACTGAAATGGATTATGTGACTGGGATGAGATAGACAATTCAATTGATTACACAGAAACGCAGTCTAACCTTCAGGCAACAAACTGTCATCAACTCGTACAGGACAATTCTTATTGAGCACTGCTGGCTGCCATGGGGACACCAATGTGCAATGTCAGACACTGGACTGCCAGAAGGAAGACATAAATACCCATACCTTTAAATGAGAAGCATTAGTTCTCTTACCAATATGTGCATGCTTACATCTAAATGTATAACTCAAAATGGTTAAAATTTTATAAATGTTTTCCATCCAAGCAATCCTGTCTCTATCCACAGGGATGAAAATTAACTAAACATTTATCAAGGACAAGAAAATTGTATTGATTAATTATTTACTGTGGTGGACACTTTACAATATCACATTTAACCTAGGTCAATGGACAAAGATACCTATATGTCAGGTGAGGTCAATGGACAAAGATACCTGTCAGGTGAGGTCAATGGACAGAGATGCCTATAGGTGAGGTCAATGGACAGAGATGCCTATAGGTGAGGTCAATGGACAGAGACACCTATGTCAGGTGACGTCAATGGACAGTGATGAGAACATGACCGGTCCTATAAAAGCAATGACACCACAGATGATGGAAGTTCTACATAAAGAACCAAGTCCTACAAGTAAGGACATTCATACAAGCATTTGTTGACAATGTTCTCTGCGTTTGTCCTAATACTGTACCTCTAAATACATCAATTGCCATCAAGTAGAACACAAGACAGCAGTAGCAGACAGGATAAATGATTGAAATAAATAATGTTATCAAAGAAATAATTCCATTATTCCAAGAAGATATAAAATAAGAATAGCTTTTGAATTGATATGTGTAATAATTATTAATATTAATTAATAAGTACTAATTGTGGACAATATCCATAGAATAGTACTATTGTTTGCCTACTTATATTCTAAACTGAAAACAGAGAACAGAATGGCAGTATACAGTATGAGAAAAATCCATGTGGTATTCAATCAAAGACGCTTCATGTTTTACTGCACTATCACTTTGAGATATTTGTTTAGGTCACCAAATGGAAAACAAAAATCTTCAAACAATTGACAATTCACACATTTAGTTATCATTTAGGCTTCAAATTATCAATCCTATTTTTCATTTAGGCTTCAAATTATCAATCCATTAAAAAGATACTATCTCCAAGATATCAATAGTGCTGACTTAAAATGTCATATTCCTCAAGGTTGTGTCAGCCTTTCTAATCTCAGTCTTGCGATTACTTCTGTATATCTGTCACAACTGAGGTAATCAAACAACGTTCCTCTAGGAAATCAGATAATGCTTTAGTATTCAGGAAATAAAACACACCTTAATGAAATGACAAATTGGCAAACTCAGTGCGATCAGAAAAATCAAGAGCCATGAAATGGGAAAGTGAAGAGATTGAGAATTCTGTACTCAAGTCACGTTCCTGCCATTTAAATAAAATGATTTTCTTTGAACAGACAGAACTGTCCATGGTACATTGTGTCAGAGGTTGGGAAAGGTCACCAGCTGTTGAGAAGGTCACAGGATGTGTTTTACTGTAGCTCCTGCCTGCAGTGGATGTCCACAACAGAGGGACAGTCAGGGACTGCTAGGGACAGTCAGGGACCGCCAGGGAGACAGTCAGGGACTGCTAGGGACAGTCAGGGACCGCCAGGGACAGTCAGGGACTGCCAGGGACAGTCAGGGACTGCTAGGGACAGTCAGTGACCGCTAGGGACAGTCAGGGACCGCCAGGGAGGTGTAAAATGCCAGGAAACTGACATGGCGTGACATCATCACAGCAAAACATTGAGACCGAATTGCATTTCCATTCACTCTTAGATTGCTTCATCAACTTAAAATCCCCCAAAGACCTATCGCAAAACTATAACCCCATGCTCTTTCTTTCTTTATTTCAGTAAATTTTGTGGAAATGGCAGCATATTGGTAGCCTGCAGGAATATCAATTCATGAGATAGCGGATGACGCGAGCGACATGTCAGATGAAGGCAGTCCTACGTCATGGCGCTAAATTTTAATGGTCATCTGTCTTATAAAAGATGTGCAGTTACCCTTTCAGGCAGCAACAGCAATCTAGCAGACATGAAAAATCATTGGAATCAATAATGTGATCGAAGAAATAATTTCAGTGTTAATTCTATTCTATTTGAAGAATCTGCTATGGCGCAAGACATTTCGAAGTTAGCTAACTGTTCCCTGGCTGATCGTGGGCACTGCGATGACGTGGTGTCGGTATTTACTGTTGGTAGTCATTCATGAGATGCGGACCCATTCTAGATACGTTCCTATTGATCCTCAACCTTCCAATCCCGGCCTGGAGCTACGGACGGCCCCATACAGTGTTGTCAGAATATTGATCACTGCCTATAAACAACACTCATAGATCCAGCCAGGAAACACTCGTTCAGTGGGTACAGAAACACCAGACACATGTGATTACAACCCTCATGATCATCTGAAAACTCTACCATGTTTAATGACAGAATGGACGTCATGAATACCAGTATACGGAGACAGAACTAGGATGGAATGAAGGTGTTTGATGGTGGACATATCAAAGCATTCATTTTAAGGTTTTCGATGTACAAAACTGAGTGCTGAAGTCCTGTGAATATGTTGTCACTGTCAGGGATATGTAGTCGAGATATTGCTCAACACACAATACAGCACAACACAGCATTATGATACATGAGTAAAACACTACTGGTAGCTATGGCTTCAAGTTCCACTATTAAATAATTATACATGCGATTCCAAAAAAGTGTATAAAATTGAAAAGAAATGCCCTATCAGACAAAATTAATGTGGTCCTTATAATAAGTGGGAAGTATTGACTCTAAACATGATAAAGGAAAGCGTATAATAAGTGGGAAGTATCGACTCTAAACATGATAAAGGAAAGCTTATAATAAGTGGGAAGTATCGACTCTAAACATGATAAAGGAAAGCTTATAATAAGTGGGAAGTATTGACTCTAAACATGATAAAGGAAAGCTTATAATAAGTGGGAAGTATCGACTCTAAACATGATAAAGGAAATCTTATAATAAGTGGGAAGTATCGACTCTAAACATGATAAACGAAAGCTTATAATAAGTGGGAAGTATCAACTAAAGGAAAGCTAAGCAGTATTTAAGGAAGGTTAACCATTATTTAAGGAAGTTGACTAGTACTGAAGTAAAAATGTCTAGTGTTATAGTAACCATGGTAATGGAAATAAATGGAAGGAAATTTACCTAGTCTTGTAGGAAAGCTTATCGAATCTGCTGAAAATAATACAATTAATATATATCCAATTCATCCATGAACCTTTATTTATTACAGTACTCTGTAAAGATTCTTATCTAATATTCGGAACTTTCTGTAGTCTGATACTACGAGTGAACATTGTTATTAGCCAAGTCTCCGGATCCCGCAGCGACGTTAAACTTCATATTCACTCACTCCACAGAATGCTCTTAGCTACGAGACTCGTGCCTCTATTTTAACAGCAGTTACAACGATCATAATGCTACGATTGTTCTGTGGAGCAGGCCCCACTATCTCACTGCTTTTTCTCAACTTCACAACATTCGTAGATTTTCTTACACCTCATAGTATATTTGTGAGAATTGATTTACTACACACGACCACCAATTGCTTTCCTGAAACCTAATAAAAAGTTAAGAAGAAAAAGAAAATGAAAATGTATTCTTAAAACTTGCGTGTAGAATGAATAATGGTTTCTACTGTGGCAATTTGTTTAAGGTGGGAGGAAGACAGTGTGTTATAGAGAGACCTGTGAGCAATTACAGACCAAGCAAGGATAATTGTAGTACAATCTTTCCCGCGTGAATCTAGTCCTTCGTAGCACTCTTACCATGGAGAAGATAGCAGAGAAAATACAAACTCTATGTTTGTAATCCAACACTTTATCATTGCACAACCTCAACATTTCAAGATATTCAACACTTTAATTGCCGTCATTAAACACATGCAATGCACTTTGCATTCTTAACTCCAATTTAGTCCAAAACAAAAACTTAATCTGTGATAGAAAGCCTTTAAGGCATATATTATTTATAAGATGCTAGTATTCAGTCAGCATGCACATAGTTATCCGAGTAAGTCAACCAATACTTCAGCCATTGTCAATGTACACACAGCATAGGCCGACACAAACAATCCTGCTAACTGGATAAATCAAGTAATTGTACAATATTGCGGCACCAGGAACACCGATGGAAAATCTATATCAGCAGCAAACATTTCCATACAGTAGTGACTAATGAGTAATGCATGACAAGATCTACCAATAGATGACAACATCGGACAGCCTGGTATCTACCAATAGATGACAACATCGGATAGCCTGGCAAGATCTATCAATAGATGACAACATCTGATAGCCTGGCAAGATCTACCAATAGATGACAACATATGATAGCCTGGCAAGATCTACCAATAGATGACAACACAGCAGACTACTGATAGTCTGAGAGTCTACAAGATCTTTGTGACAACGTTACACCATGTCACACCATGTACACAGACATTCATCCAATACCTGTACATATATTTACAAAGTGTTCTGTCACGACATCTTCCGCAATTACTGTGACCATTTTAAATATGAATCCTGCCACCCAATACCTCCACTCATCACATCATATACAATGATATTATAAGTCAATATTGTTATTTCACACATGATGAAATATTGTTTATCTGGCATAACATTAACAAGTGAAAATAGCATCTCAAAAGACAGTGATGGAAATGACCTAGAAAATTACATAAAATACAGATTGTTTGAGCGAAAATGTTAAAAACAGCCAATGTCGTGAAACTACATCATGTTTGTGAAACATTAATCAAATTCCAAGTAAAATAACACTTAACAACTGTTTATTGCAAATGTGACAATTATCTTTTATTAGTTTTGTGTTTGATTAAATATTCAGAATTTTGAAGTATGCAAAAACATTTTGTACGACATTCATATGATTATATCATGAGTATTAAAATAGTTAAACTTAAGTGCTCTCAATCATGTTATGTTCACAGATAATAATTGTAAGACAATTGTAATGCAGTCAAGTTGAAATTTTATACCCTCCGTTTATTAGATTTTATGAGAAAATCAGTTTTAACGAAGATAAACATAGCTAATAAGCTGATATAGCAACAGTAGTCATTCTACCCTTTCTCAGACACTGCCACCCATTCCTAAAAGTAAAACTAGTAAAAGGTTGCATATGTACCTTTTTATTGTCAATGAACAGATAAAATGATTAAATCCAACCCCCTCTTCATCGTCATTATTCTGTATTTGTTTTTTTTGTCCACATCAGTTGAGCAGTCAAGGTAGAGTACTCACCACACAATTCCCTAAGCACCTCAGTCATCATGGCTGAGCATCTGATAACATTTGAGTATAGTTCAGGTAGAGTACTCACCACACAATTCCCTGAGCACCTGAGCCGATGGGGCGGAGCGTCTGATAGCGTTTGAGGATGGTGAAGGTGGAATCGCCCACCTCCACCGTGTAGAAGAGGCTGGGGTGTTTGTTCATCCCGACCGATGTCTGTAGCAGTGTCGTCCACTACGTTGCCATTAGTTACACTCAAATGGTGACAAGCTTATTCCATAAGGAATGTTCCGAGAGAGAGCCTGCAAACACAAAGCAAACATGTTTTAGGTATTGTATATTTGGGGGAATTACCAAGAATTTGAAACTGAGAAGTTAGCAGCATCTCAGTAGAATGCATATAGCTTATAATAAATATGCTAGATTCGACTTCAGCATGAAGATGAACAATGTTGATGCACTATATACTGTTACTTTTCTTGATATGGAATTCAATAACAGAACAAGTCATAAGACGTCCAATACTAGTATAAAAAGATTGATGATAAATGTTCATTGTAACTTACTACCGGTAAATCAAATTGTTAGAATTACATATATTCTGTCACAAAGTGTGTGTGTTTGTGTGTTATTCAGTGTGTGTGTGTGCATGTGTGTGTGTATGTGTATGAGTGTGCATGTGTGTGTGTGTGTGCGCGTGTATGTAGGTGTATGTATATGTATGTATGTATGTATGTATGTATGTATGTATGTATGTATGTATGTATGTATGTATGTATGTGTGTGTGTGTTTGTACATACATGTGTGTACTCCACTGATGTACTGCAATGTTTCGTAATATCATCAAGATAACTATAATATTACAATAAATGCCAGCTAAAAGAACACAGATGTTGATGTTCAAAGATCCATGAAATTGTACAAAATGTTAGCCACTAGAATATATTGAATTCATATAATCCATATGCACCAAAAACCAGGCCTATGTTTTATTATGGCATTATTGATTTTAACCTACACCTTCCACTCAAAACAAGTGATCTGATCTGGATGTGAGTTCAGGGATGAAATAGTTAGGGAATACAGCACAGCCAATAAAAGACTGCCTAGTCACACTATCCACACGATGAAGACTACAGCAAGAAGCTCATAGACTAATGAAATTAATAACAGACCGCAGATCATCCATAGTTAATGCATGAGCCAGCATGGTCAAAACAAACCACCAACCTGTCAGGACATTGCAACTTCTAATTGGGGTCATAATGTCAATAAATGTATTCTTTCAACGCAGATTCATGCTAAGGTAGAACCTTCAGGGTCCCGTTCCACAAAATGGTTGTAGTACTATGAGAGTCATAACTCCTATGTAATTCTTACATGGAGATACGACTCTTGTAATGCTACAATTGTTCTGTAAGTATGATGCTTCTGTATTCCATAAATAGATGTAGAACTTTAAATTATCTTACTGTGGAATAAAAAAATTCAACTTCACTGATTGGCTATAAATAATAAATTTGTATTGTTATTCTACATTGATTGGCCAATTCTTGCGGTGTGATTTTAATTAATGCAGAACAGTAGAAGTATGCAAATTTCGTCTAGACGTGTCAGTTTGGGCAAGAGGAAACCTACAACATCTGTAGCACTGAATGTTGCAGTAAATCTGTGAGCACCAGTTGGTACTGACAGACCAAGGATGATACCTGCATTGCCACTCTACAGACGGGGCATCCTATCAGCGTCAGAAAGGTAACTTTCTCGAACTTGATGCTGGGCTCCTGGGACAGGAATTAAACTTGAGACATTTGGCTCTGAAATCCAAACGTTCTTCCATTGCCCTACCACCCACCCCACTTCAAGAAAACATCCTAATATGTGTTCTATATGAAGGGTCATTAAGAGTTAGGGTGGTTTTATCACAAAACACTGACTCCCACAGGAGATAACAGTAGGACAACAATGGTATCCTACTGTAGAATAACATTTTTCAACTTCACCGATTGGCTATGAATAATACATTTGTATTGTTATTCTACTCTGACAAACACCCAGTCTCATTAAAATGAGATCCGAAACTAACGCTCAAACAGATATATATGACACTCGCTTCGTAAACGGTCTCAGG
>JAUTBV010099843.1:0-16140 GCA_032361325.1 Lepetodrilus fucensis
CTCTACAGTCAGTGCATCCTATCAATATCGCGTCAGAAAGGTAACTTTCACGAACATTGATGCCGGGCCCCCTGGGCAGGATTTGAACCTGGAACCTTTGGCTCCGAAGTCCAAAACTCTACCACTGCGTTACATCCCGCCCCATGTAAACAGGTACAATCTATCCGAGTACATGTCTACTGGGAGGCATGTAAACAGGTACAATCTATCCGAGTACATGTCTACTGGGAGGCCTGTAAACATGTATCTATCCTATCAGTGGAATGGGGAGGCACAGAAACATCAGTGTTCTTGTAGCTGGTAGTCTTAGCTGTAGAACAGGTTTAATACCCAATAAATATAAAAACAGCAAAAATGACATGGACATTTGTACAATGTATT
Organism: Lepetodrilus fucensis; assembly: GCA_032361325.1. Lineage (NCBI taxonomy): Eukaryota > Metazoa > Mollusca > Gastropoda > Lepetellida > Lepetodrilidae > Lepetodrilus > Lepetodrilus fucensis. The sequence goes on from JAUTBV010099843.1 coordinate 382, forward strand.
CCTGCAAGAGGTGCACTGGAATAACAACACGAGCTGCAAATATCTGACAATAAAGCAGCTACCAGAAAGTCTATGGTGTAGGTCTTCCATCAAAATAAACACAAACACCTGAGGTCAGTTAGGATATCAAGTCCAGCCAAGGACACGATGCATGACGACATTCTTACACGGTTCCTCCTCACAGCTTAGTAGTGGTGCCAGTCTTTACATTCAGAACTCAGAGCAGTGCACAGATGTATGTGTCTAGTGTACATGCCTTCATACATGCCTTCCTACATGCCTTCATACATGCTCATATAATGTAATGTAGTACCACCTTGCCAAGATGGCTGATGTCATGATGTCATTGTTAATCATAGTGACAGAACAAGCACATCCATGTTAGTGTATGTGATAGGAAGTCTGACCAAAATCAGACACCTGTCTTTCTTTCATTTTAGCAAAGGATGAAAAAAACAAAATACACCTGGGCTCGTATTCTCGAAACTTCTTAATATAACAAAGAACTTCTTAGTGAGAAAAGATTTCTTCAGAAATTACCATAAGCAGAAAACCAGTTAGGCAAATTCTTAATACTTACGAACTTCTTAGGACTTTGGAAGTTTCCATAATACAGACCTTGAATTGTTCACATTGTCATAAAAACAAAAGTATGAACTTTGATGTATAGGTAGCTTTTCATATAATATTATGTAAGCATATAAGAAATGGACACGTCAACTGACGCTGCAGATGTCCACCATTTCTAAATACAAAATGGCCACTCTTTAATATTCATTATTGGAAATATATAATTATATACATATACTAGTATATTAACATCTGCCTATATACTAAATATCATGCTTTTATGACCATTTGACAAATTTATTCTCTTAGCTGCTCTACTTTTTACATGCACAATCTTATGAATCTAAGAACATGCATGTTGAAACAGCTCCATACTGCATGACAAATAGCATGACACCTACCGTATTTCAAACAGACACCTGACCAAAGAGAAATTTGTCTCATGTGTCTGCATAGTGTTTAACTGAGACGACAGATAGCATTGCTTGTATTACCTAAGACTTCCCCTTGACAGTGCAAAGCGTCCAATATTATGTCCGTTATATTTCTAGTTTTCTACGCTGAATTAGGCTCCGAGTGAAGAAAGGGCATATACTACAGCAAAATAAATTTAGAGATATGTTTCACAAAATAAAAGATGCCATAAATGTGTCAGATACAACTGCCACCAGGAAAGCTAAGCCTGCCACAGCTGAACTTTCTAAACTCAGGAGTTATAAATATCCACCAAGTAGAAATAATCTGTATTTGGTGTCTATCAGAAACAAATTGTTTGATGATAGGATTAGGTATCGAGTTATCCTGTTCGCCAGTCCTTTCCTACTATTTATATAACTAATTACCTTTTTCATGGCGGGTTTCAAGACCATTTCACTTAAATCACAGCTTGTCAGTTTAGGGCAAGGAGAAATAACTAATTATCTAATTAAATGTTTAATGAATCAGAACTATGCTGAGTACCATAACAAACCTCTACGTACTACGTTTGTATTTTAATTGTCTGTCGTGTCGTCTTTTAATTATTGTATGTGAAACTGGGAGACATGTTGTAGGCTGTTCATGGATTCCGGAAGTTCTTCCAATAAATATTGTTTAAAAAAACAACAAACTAGGATTGCTTGATACAACTGAGATTAACACTGAGCAATGGTCTATCTGTACTGAAGACACACATGCATCAAGCAGTGTTTACCAGATAGGAAACCTCATTTACTGTTACAAGCCAGATACCATTGTCACTCTTAGAAGAAAAGTAACTGGACATGTCTCATGAGACATCAATGAAAAATGCTCATTTCTTTTTCTATACAAGTTCATGGAAGCTTTAAGTGCAGGTTGAAAGCTTCGGATGTGTCAAAACATATGCCAACCAAAATACTGCAGTTGAACGTCTCTGTCCATTCCTGACTACTAAGAACTAAGAAGTGACATGTTAAATATTCAAGCACATGTACCAGTTGTTAGCACACTCTTCGCTGATATGAAACAGCATTTGTATTTTCATAACAATGCCAAGTAAATTCATAACCATGGATCTCTTCATAAATAAACGGCTAAAACCAACGCCAATTACATAGTCATAAAGATTAGCATTAACAAAATGCCATGCCTTTGTGAAAAATGGTCTTGATTTATCGACATGAAAGTTCAAAAAGATAATTACTGAATCTTTCCATAATACCAGCCCATCCACTAAATTACCACATCAATTTTATTTTACATTCATGAATTCTTATTTCAGGTAATCCTCAGATGTTAATTTATTGTTTTAATTAAATAAGGCAAATATACAAAATATAATGACATATGTTAATGGCATGATAAAAAGTATATAAAAAACTATGCTGCTACGGTGTTCTACGTGACATGAAGCCGATACAGTAGGGAGACCACTCCTTACCAGCTGCAGTAACACTAACACTTGTTGCCTGCATACAAATGTGTATACTGTATATACATACTGGCCAAGATCTAGGTGTCACCATCAGATACATACTGATAGATGGTAGTGACACATCTTACACTGTGGAGAGTGTATCTCCACCCCAGGGCTAGAACAGGTTAGCACCTAATAACTACAAGTTGTCATTGTCATCGGTGATCAGCTGTCTACACACACCTCCCCCCTGTTAAATATGCGCCCCCACCCCTCCCCAGGGCTGTGATGTTGTCGGTGCTGTAGAACAAGGATATGAACATCAGAGATAATGATAGCCATCATTTAATGTAGACAACAAACAATATGTCAAGTGTAGGTTTCTTTAAAAAAAATAAAACAGTTTAGCATACCAAATGTGAAATTTTCTTAATTAGTTCTGCACTTATCATTAAAAAAATAAATGTTTACTGGATATTAGTTAGAATTTTTAATTGGAGATTAGATCCGCTTTCAAGATTAGTTCACTCATTCCATTGGCTTGTGTTGTGTGTATGTGCCCTGGTTTACTAGACTGAAGAGGCAATAATGATCAGTAAGTAGACATCACAGACTACACAGACTAGCAGGTCAATTAAGGTTGTTACTAAGATAGCGCCTGAAGGAGAGTTACTACCACATAGCTGTCACTGAAGCTTTACTGTCATCATACTGTCATCATACTGTCATCATACTGTCATCATAGGGGAGGAAGTAAAGCAGTCAGTGGCATCACTAGAGTTTAGTCACTAACATGCTATACTCTTCTCTCTTTTACTTTATTTCAGCTTGGGCTATATCTACACATTTTGTTCTCCTCTCCATTTTCTCTCTCTCCATTTTAATGACAATGCAGCAATCTAGTTACTGAGACAGGAAATCCTACAACAGTTATGTGTTACAGTAAGACAAACAAGCCAGGGCTGGTGCTTATAAACAACACTGATCAGATCTATCCAGAGTGCATGCCAGTCTGCCCTATTTCTTTTAACCCTCTCCCTGCTGGATTTAGGCACCAGCACGGCTCTTTTGGGTATCTGGTTGCCTTCAGGATGGAGAGGGTTAAAGGATGTATCCAAAAACAATACACAGGCCTCAGGATGGGATTTGAACTTGGCCTGTTTCATAGCTCAACAGTAAAAAAAAAATTGTATTCCCAACCAACCCCTACCAATGCCTGTACATGAAAAACAATAGGATGTGATTACACTCAGTAAAACATTGGAGGAAAATAGTAAAGCCTTTGAATGTCTTTGAAAATAACTGGAGGAACTAGTTCAATGCCTGCCAATGCTAGAAACTAATACCTGTCTGATAAAGTTGTTAACTGCCAAGATCAATAATCGAAAGTTTAGCATTCAAGGGAGTTCGTCTTCTAACAAGTTTCGACCACTGAATAAAAGAAAGTGTCTGTGTTGAATGGATTGTTTTCCACAGGGAGGCCGGGCTCATGTAGTAGGTCTCTCCTGTTACCTCAGTCACTCTACTTCCTAGACTGTGTCCAGTAGTTGATCTGACCAGGTCACCATGACCTGTGCCAGGGACAGTTTACGGGATGGTTTACGTTTGTCATTGTTACTGGGATGTTTACTGGAGTGGAGAGGGCGCGAACTTGTATGACCAATTGTCCCAGGACGTGAGCATTCACAGATTCAGGCCAGTGGCCCGTTGTTTTGAACTCTGTCATAGCTTTAGCTGCACGGTGGTGCCTGTGTTGAAATAGGGAATGTAAACAACTGGAGTTCACTGGGTATTGCTGTTCTCGTAATCACCCGCATTGCAATGTTGAACTCCTCCAAGCTACAATAGTTCACAGTTGAAGGCATCGATTATAATACACACTGGTGCTGCAATTATTTGGCCACTCGAAAATAGAACTCTAATTACTGTTCTTATCCACTGACCTTTAAGTGCTTCCTTGTGTATGACATACCTGTCATCATTCATGACTCATTCTTCCTTAAAGTTTAATATATTTTACTCATTTTAAAATTAACTTATTGCAGTTGCAAATAATAACATTATATGCACTTTTATGGATCTAAAAACTATATATAAAATAGTATTTTATTTTCACATTAATCTAAATCAAGAATCCCTGGGCATTTGCCTGAATGGATGAGCATTTTTATGCAGTTCTCAATCTAATCATCCACAGAGCAGTTCCTCTCAGCATTCATCACCCAATCTTATTTAACATTTTTTTAAATCCAATCTTATTTAACATTTTTTTAAATCCAATTAGTTCTAGTTGGTTTTTAGGTTTCATAAAGAAAAGCCACTTTATAGGAACATTTTCATTACATTTAGCCATCACTATCTGTCACAACACAACATGAACAGTTGTATATTTTCCATGCTATGAATATTTAAACAACTACCACTTATACATCATGTAAGGGTAAAAAATTCCCACAGTGACGTTAAAGCAATAATTCAGTCAGTGTGGAAGCAGCTCATCCTGTGATGGAGTGTCTCCCATGTGAACATACCTACAGTGGAGAGTGTGTGTGCCACTGAGAGTGCCACTGAGAGTGTATCACAGGAATGTTACACTATAGGTATCACTACGACCTATCACATTCACAAAGCCAGCTGCGGGGCGGCAACCATTACAGCCACATAAACAACAAGAACATGCTTTACGACGCCGAGACAAGTAAAAACAGCAAATTATCTCCGCACAATAACATCAGCTTGACATTTCAATAAGTAGTTTTCAAATACGACTTGATAATACAATTGGATGATACTGCTAACATAGAGCCAATGGGTCCATAGCTCATATGGATTTCTATTGATGCCTTCATCATCCTGTCATGTAGTATTCAGAAATAATATTCATTAATATTGATTATATTAACGATGAACATAGGTGTTGCCTATTACTGACAGTTCACACACACAAAAAAAAGAGAAATTCTGCATTAGCCAATATAGTACTATTCAGTCACAGTATGAATAGCAAATATTCATAACTCTATTTACTATGTCTTCCAGTTTTAAAATAGTAGCAATAGATCACATTATTTGTTTTTGTATTACTTGATAGGAATATGCCGCTTTAAGATACTATTGTAGCCATGTATATATTCCAGAACTTATCAGACTTAAACTAGAACAATTAAAGCTGATAAGAAACATAGCAGATTAAATATTTAACTCATCCTGGCTTTAAATTTTTTTATATTTTTTATGTGGATACAAATCGGATTGGTTCACTGACGCATCATCACTTATACTTAATACTGTAGGAGAGCCTAGAAGTGCGTCACTAGTACTGGGGATTTATCACATCTCAGTTCAAAGTAAAATATTTGTCTGTTCCATGAAGATAAACCATATTTTAGTATCCCAATGACGTCAATACATGTATACAATGCGAACTTTAACAGACCAAGACTACTTCCATTCACAGTAGTATGTTTACAAGATTTCTAGTTTCTGCACTGCCACCATGATTGTGTTAACCCTCGGTGGTGCATAACATCACAGCGTTTCCCCTCAGTGAGACATACACATGTAATTAAACACTTAAAGGAGTAGAAAGCAATACCGCCTCTGTAAGCATACCGGTACAATGGATGAGATATACTGGACAGATAGCAGTACAACAATCTATAGCCTCTCCAGGCATCGGGCTTCCAATGTCTGAAGGAAGGTGGTCAGAAGTAAAACATGAGCTCTTCAGACGGTTGAACCTTACTTCAGAAAGAACATCATTAGGTTCTTTCATCTTCCTCCCTCACCAGCAACATTCCCTTCATTCCAAGATAATTAAACCCATTAGAAAATGGATATAATTCAATAATCCATTTGTGATGCCTTTGATCATGTTGTTGTAAGAAAGAAAAAATGCTTAATTTTATGATAAAAGGCTTCCGTGGATTATTATACTTTAATGTTTGTTATTTGCAATCAAAGGACATATTTGACTGCCTTCTGGAGACAGTGTTAAAAATCGAGTTACTTTTAACACCGTCACTAAACAAACTAAAAAAGAATCAATTTTAAACCCCTCAACATACTTCTAACCTGAGAATTAATTTCACAGTATGAATTGTTAAACAGTGAACTGTGACTGCAATAAAAACAAATACAGATATAATTTAAGTACATTTACATGTATAAATATGTTTATGTATTAACCATAATTTGCTTATATTTTCAGATATTTCAAATGGATCCAAGTGGAGTTACAATGGACAAACAGGTATTGAACGAAGCACAGACGGTTAACAACATGCTCAGCATGAATTCCTACCATACACGTACTTCAGTCTAGTTAGGAGTCACTAAATTCCTAACACGCAAAAGTACTATACTTTGATCCAGTTCGGAGTCACTGAATAATGCATACTAACAATAAGTCATTTATGATGTTAATGGAGTTATTAAATGACACATTGCTCACAGAAAGATTCATGTTCACACATGCAGACCAGACACCTGGCAGCTTTACTTAGTGTAAGGCTTTACTTAGTGTAAGGCTTTACTTAGTGTAAGGCTTTACTTAGTGTAAGGCTTTACTTAGTGTAAGCCTTTACTTAGTGTAAGGCTTTACTTAGTGTAAGGCTTTACTTAGTGTAAGGCTTTACTTAGTGTAAGGCTGTTTGCCAGTCATGCTTTTGTCTGAAAACTGTGCCAACTTCCAAAGCACGTTTCATAGTACAAGAGATAGATGAGCTAGATACACTACTAAGCATATCATGTATCTTACCATTTGATATACTAAGCATATCATGTATCTTACCATTTAATACACTAATGATATCATGTATCGTCCCATTTGCCAACCATCGACATTAGACATATAGTGTTTCCACACTTCATTCTTGAGATGCAAATTTATGTAATTTTTTCTTTCTTCAATTCCTGCTGTCATTTGACCTTAGAAGGTCGTATTAAGTTGCAACAAGGTAAGAGTGGTTTTATGTAACACATTCTGTGTCTGTGGTATTGTTTTCCAATGTTTTATGAACATTTTCAGCACTTTACCCTTGCACATGCAAACTTTTATCTTCGGTTAATCTTTGTTTTAAAAATTATGTAAAAATCAAATTGTTCAATATTATTATTTTCTCATTATTTCCTTCATATTTCCTTCATATTATTTGACAGTTTTCCATTCATTGCACATCTATGGTATTTCAAGCACGTATTAATGTGAGATGAGGTGTCATCGTCAATTGTATCCAAAAGGACATGGTGGATAAAAAATAAACCCATCTCATTGGTTTGCAGGCAGCTAGATTTACTTTGGCATTCCTAATACTATTGTCAACTTCATTCAATGATTGGCATGTTTCCCTTGAAGCAGAATACCTTCATTTTGTTTACCTATTATGTGTCTTCCGTTGTTTAGTGAACAGTATAGTTGATCATATTTGTTACACCAGTATATACGTATCCTTCCATATCATCAACGGTACTGCAGAAACATAAAAAGTTTCCTTCTCGATAGTGAATGCTCTACAATGTCAAATGGCTGAGTGTTAAAAAACCAATATTTTCAAGGTTCTCCATTATGCTTACTGAACAATCATTCAGCAGTGCGTACATTGCCATGTTATTACTTGTGTAGTATTTTTTTTTACACCAGGAATCAATATATGATCATGAAACTAATAATGTTTTTATTACATTTGACTGTAAAACTAACCTACTTGGTACATCAAAGTGTTAGTTACATTCCCTTCATGAAACTAGCACTGCATGGCCCTTGTGTATCAGTACTTACAACATTACTTTCACTCAGGGAGACACTATGTATTTCCTCATAACTCTCGGCTTTAATGTCTATATCCTCATTTTTTGTTATGGTTGTGTTATGAATGCTGAAATAGTTTTAAGCTAGGTCAACTAATGGCCAATTTGTAAAATTGTTCAAGTCTCATCCAAAATACCTCTCGTAATATCACTGCCAGAAGGTTTGACAAAATCATACAAATCTTGTTAGTCTGCATTAGGAAGGACATAAAACATGAGTCTAGCATGAAATCGATAAAAAGAAACAATTCTGTATCCTTCAGGCCAGGATTATTATTTCACTTCAGATGTAAAAATGGCTTTTTCTTCAGAAAGCCTATACTATTATATTCTGTGCATATATAGAATAAGCTCAAATGGATACAGTACACATAATAAGACAGTATGGATACAGTACACATAATAAGACAGTATGGATACAGTACACATAATAAGACACCAGGTCTCATATGTCTTACTCTGCTGATGGCATATCTATGCTGAGTTCACATTCTTCTAGTTCTAACGACATACAGTCATACATACTGTATTTTTAACAGTGGTGTCCACATTATAACAAATCTGTTTAGAACCTTTAAATAATTTACAAGATTTAGAAAAGTTAGAAATTCTGTATTTCTTGATAATTTATTGACAACTTTACTATCTTCCTTCTAAAATTAATTATATTATAAATGAATCTTGTTCCCTGAGTACCAAGAGTTCATAGAACATGTTATATTCCACCATCGGTCCAAATGATCCTTTCTGACTGTAGCCAGAATTGACATACAGAACTGCGACATTTCATTCTAAGGGATTTATACACACATCCTAGGACACATCACCTGCCTCATGTCCACACATCCTAGTACACATCATATGTCTCATGTCCACACATCCTAGTACACATCATCTGTCTCATGTCCACACATCCTAGTACACATCATCTGTCTCATGTCCACACATCCTAGTACACATCATCTGGCTCATGTTCACAGGACCTGCCCACTGGCACTCACTGTTTCCGGAGTCGTGTTCCGGGAAACTTCAGTCTCCAATCAACATCAACTCTGAGGAGACTATGTACAACCCAGATCTGAAGGAGTTCGCAATTTGGTACGACCCTCCGCGGAAAAATGCCAAGATGTACGTCAAGAACAATGGCCATGCAGGTAGGATTCTAGGAAGGATCAGATATGGAACTGAATCTGTGTGGATGAAACTTACATATAGCAGCAAACTTGGACCAAAGATACTGTATTGTATTCTACAGGGAAACGTATAGGGATAAAGATGTTATGGTTCTCTATAGTGATCATCATTGGTGGACCCATAGATGGTAGCCATGTTAAGGCAGATTCATTCTTTGATGGTTCATAGTTGATATCATAGAACAATATGTGTAACACTTATATAATAACATGGACAACCAATAAACATATGAATAATGGTCACATGTGTATTTCGCATTTGTATTTCACTAATTTTGCATGTTCAAACACTGATATTTATAGGATACATATATTTGAACATTTCAGTGCAAGTTGACACAATTGGCGACTTCTTTGTGACCAATGGAGGTCTGCCACATGTGTACAAGACGGCTCAATTCCACTTCCACTGGGGCCACGCAAACCACCACGGCTCCGAGCACCACATTGATGGCCAATCTCACCCACTGGAGGTAACAGCTGATAGCATAACAGCCAGTAGACTCTGGCTTGAGACTCGGGGAACAACTTCCACATAGTTCAAGGACCTCCGATATACTAACAACATCAACAAACTAAGCAAACACCAATATTAGGATACTTCAACAATGGAGACTTTTATGTTCCACATTCTGCCTCCAATCACCCAATGAAAGTCGTCTTCTAGAGGGATGAAAGCTTACATCTTTTAATGGTCTTTCTCGTCTAGACCTTAACAAGTTTATCCAGTCAATTTCCTTTCTCGACTTTGTATAGGCATGCCTGTGTATATACTACGTAGTTAGTCCCAGGACACTGCACTGAATGAACACAAGGAGCTTCTCTCATATTTCTAAAGCTATTAATTAATCTTCATCTCCTAGTGATGCACGGAGAACAAGGCTGTTGATGAGAGTTCTCAGACAATTCCACCACCACTGGTACAATACATAGAGTAAGAAAGCTGTACTTGTACCAGATGAATGGAACCATGAATATTTTACTTGCCAACACAGATCAATGTTATGTCAGCCAGTGTATAACACAATCCATAGACAGGGCCTCCAATGAGAGGTCACTGTCACTGTACATAAGTGACTGTCACTGTACATAAGTGACTGTCACTGTACATAAGTGACTGTCACTGTACATAAGTGACTGTCACTGTACAGAAGTGACTGTCACTGTACAGAAGTGATTGTCACTGTACAGAAGAAGTCACTGTCACTGTACAGAAGTCACTGTCACTGTACAAAAGTCACTGTCACTGGACAATGTCGACAAACTTGTAATAACAAATCTTTATTCATTTGAAATAGACCACTCTATGTGCCAAGGTAATGTATGTAGGTATTTCCAGCAGGGCTGGAGCTAGGAATGTTAAACATGCGGACACTGTGCACACTTGACCTCAGTAATTGGGGACATTTGACTTGTACAGTAATGACTGCAATGACAAATGTAAAACAAGAAATTCAGCTTATTCTTTGATATTTTTAAATACGTACGCAAACAAACTCTGTTGCTGCAAAATTAATTAAAGTTTTTACTTTCTCCTCTGATGTGTGATTGGTGGGGCAATTTAGATTTGATGTAGGAAAATGTTGTAGCCGCCTTTATAGCTATGTGCACAGGGATATAAAGGTAATACAGAAAGTAAAGAATTACTACATTCCAAAGATTTGACAGGCAACCTGCACAACAGTACGTTCAATAAATGTAAATGTTCCACTTAGTATCTGATCAGAAACCTGATCATTCACCATTCTTCTGGCAATCACTTCAATCTGAATGTCAGTAAAAAAGAACAAATGCTGATAAAGTTCTGCTCTAATGCATACAGAAAGATTTCAACTGGAGATGTTCTGATAACTGAATCAGCTCGACATTCTCTATGCTGGCAGGTAACTAGACATGATCTACTCCGGTGGTTAACATGTTCCACATACCAATAGTTAACACCATCACCAGTGACTCTGATGAAGCCAGCAGGAACGCTAATCAAAACTTAAATTAATTATTTCCTGATGATAATGTTTCTTTACAAATGCCACAGGGAACCAAGCAACAGTGTTTAAAAGATGAATGTGGAGGTGAAGTGGGCTATCTATCACTGCAGGCGATCTGGCAGTTTAAATAATAGAAATTAAAAGTTTTTTAAAAACATCAAGGTTCAACACAACAAATTATGTAACTACTAAATGTGGTATTTACGATGCTCAATCCAATATCATGTAATCATGGCTTTGACTCTTGTTTTCGAGTTATAAATTGAGATCTATACTGTTAGTGCAGGCTATCTGACATCTTTTTTATAATTTGAACCCAATTTCTGCTCTGTAGGGCATCTGCTGTTGCTTGCAGCATGCAGAGGGTTAGAACAGCAGTGCTAGAACACCATGCAGGTGGTCCACCTGGCAGCAAAACCAGTCTAATAGAACGTGATGCTGGAATCACTGGTGTGAGAATGAAGCAGTGTGCTGCTGGTCACGAAGCAATGAAGCAATTGCTCAGGGCAATGGTTCCGCCCTGGGACGCCATCTCTGTTTTTGATGTATGTAACATACTGAAGAAAAACAGTTTGACTGAATGTTTATCACTAACATCATCCAGGAGATGAAACTGACTGCAGCTCTTCAGAAGCCAAGTCCAACTGAAGTATGACATACTAAGGTCTGGCAGCCATGGCCTTGCAGCTATTGCCAGCATGACTGGTACCATGGCTTTGCAGCCATTGCCAGCATGACTGGTACTACGGCCTTGCAGCCATTGCCAGGATGACTATTTACCACAGCCTTGCCAGCTTTATCACCTTTACCCAATAATTAAATTTCCTTACTCAGCGACATGGAAGTAAAGTATTGTTGACATAACAAGGTTGACATTTGGTTGCAGGGCCTCTTTGACAACTACTTGTTGGAAGTCATGGGGTCATGGCAGGGAGACAAAGTTTGCGGAGAGGGGAGGGGAGGGTGTTGCTTGATCAGTTGAAGGTCACAGTACAATGTGTAACTTTTGGATAGCAATAAATTAAGGTCATCCTTGATCCCATACACTTAACCATACTCTCAGTGAATTGTATCATAAATTAGCACTCCTGTGACATTTGATAATTAAGATGTTAATGTTAAATCTCTCCTTGAGACATAGATGGTGATAGATGATGTTTTATTATTCATACACATCATAGAAACACAAATAATCCAATAATTTAGATAGACATAATTTGTGAACAGATACACAATGATTGCAGGTGTAAAACACAATTCTGAATACCACAGTGTATACTTTGTAAGATGCACGACTCCATGAATACCTAACTATTGACATAGGAAATTTCTTTTCATACTTCAGCTTCACATCGTCAACTTTAACTACGACACATTCGGTACGATCGCGGAGGCTGCTACACAGCCCCTGGGCCTGGCGGTGCTGGGAGTTCTCTTCGAGGTCAGCACAGTACACGGACAAAGTCAATTCGAACAAATTAACATACAAATAGTACATTGCAAATAGTACATTGCAAATAGTACTTGACTTGCAACAGTGCTTACAATGATAGATTTGAAAAAAATATCACCTCAAATAACTGGTAAAATAAAAGCACATGATTAACATGTTTTAAGTAAGTGGAACCAAAAAAAAACCAACCCAAAATGCAATTGGTCAGAAGGGCTCAAATTCATTGCACATTCATCTAGGAATATCTTGTGTTACACAGTAGACCACCAACATGACCAAGATGCCATGAATAATGCTAACAAAGTGTTCGATTGGTAATCATGAACATAAAACAATATTTCAGATCGTGGAGGAAGACAATGAGAACCTGGAGCCAATTCTGAAGGCAATGGAGCAAGTCAGAGACCCAGGTCAGAGTTCAAATAACACCACAGTAATACCTAGTCAGAGTACAAATAAAACCACAGTAATACCTAGTCAGGGCATCAATAAAACCACAGTAATACCTAGTCAGGGCATCAATAAAACCACAGTAATACCTAGTCAGGGCATCAATAGAACCACAGTAATACCTAGTCAGGGCATCAATAGAACCACAGTAATACCTAGTCAGGGCACCAATAAAACCACATTATACCCAGTCAGGGCACCAATAAAAGAACAACAATACCCAATCGGGGCATTGATAATAATGAGTCAATACTCAGTCAGGGCATAAACAAATTAAATTTAAAGGAATCTTTCACCCATTTGTGACAATTTCAATGGGAATATCCAATCAGGGCATTAATAAAGCCATGGCAATATATCCAGTACAGCAACAGAACTATGGCCATACTCAGTGGACACACAGAGTAAACTACGTAGCTGTAGAACTCATCCTTCAAGTCAAGTAGTCTTCCAAATCGATATTCTGCAATACTTGAAACTTTAAACAGTTTAATGTTGTTGCTATCTAGCTAATTGCCTCATTTCTGAAGGACAAAGTAGACAAACAGGAACACCCTTTTCACTTAAACATCCAATGAATATTCATTAATTTATTTTTGTAATTCTTTTAAAATTTATTTTTTAATTTATTTTTTTGTATTTTTTTTTGTATTGGGATTTAAAGTCACTTTCTAGAATCTTTCACTAATATCACGACTTGTTTCTATGCTGGAATGTATTTTTTTTAGATGAGGAAAATGCAGTTGAGATAAAAGCTGTTTCGCTGCGAGACCTGTTGCCAGCCGACATGACGAGGTACTTCCGCTACAACGGCTCACTCACCACTCCGGGCTGTTTCGAGAGCGTTGTGTGGACCGTATTTGAACAGCGACAGAAAATATCACTGGATCAGGTACTTGCGAAAAGAAAGAAAAAACATTATCGTATGATTACGTTTTATTTTCTATTGAAATTCCATAGAAAAATTGTTGTCTTGCAAAATCTGATATATATTGAAAAAAGCTGGTGCTTCAAATATCAAGGACCCATTCCACAAATAAATTGCAGTGCTAAGAGTCGTAACTCAATGTGCATACATAACATACCACTGTGATCAGGAACCAGACAATTACCTATCTAGCTCAAGTGACCATTACTATTATATTTCATCCATAAACAATACTTTACTGGATACTTATATAAAAATATTACCAATGTTTGTTTGGCAAAAGCATTATGAATCCGAATTATTACACATCAAACTGGAGGATACCAATAACCGTATCAAAATTTGTTTGGTTTCAGTTGTTTGAGTTCCGCAAAGTTCTGAAACCGAAGCATCCAAAACACAAGAAAAACCGACATCACAAAACCCGGCACGTCCGACGTTCCGCCGCCGAGAAGAACGCTGAGGATGTCCTCGATGAACTGGGTATCCGTGGCAACCACATGGCCATGGACCAACTGAAGGCCGAAATCCTGGAAGAGAAATTTGTGGAGGCGCTAGAAACCCCAGAACCCACGACGCAGGAACCTTCCATGGAGGCTGAACTGGACGAGGAATCGGCAAAGCGGGCAGAAGACAACATTGTCAGACACATCAACGAGAAGAAAGCTGAAGACGCGAAATCGCACAAGGACCACTTGAAGAAGATCGAGGAGGACGATGAGATGTCCTTGAAGGAGTACGTGCAGGAGACGCTGGTCAACAACTTCCGTCCAGTCCAGCCAATCAACGGGCGCCTCGTCCAGCGTAGCTTCAAACTACGCCAGTCCATTCTGGTCAGAGCCGGTGACCAGCAGTCGCCTCGGTACCACGTGGACGGCAAAGGTCAAGGTTTTTCAGCGGAGTCTCGGTTGAACAATGCATCTTCCAGTCAACACAGCAGCATTCTCTTCAGTGTCTTCATGGTCTCTGTTTTATTTCAGATGTTTTCTTAAGTCCGTTCCAAAGACTTACATATTTTCTTTCACACTAACTTTAATAATCTAGTGTGTAAAAACTCCAGCTTATTTTCACAAAATTATATATGTATTGTTAAACATTTAAACTGTCTTTCTAAAACAAATCTACACATTATACTAATACTTGCTAACCTATATCTATATGCTTATATTTACTTTGATAATAGCTAATAGTTTTGGGTAAACTAAAATATAAATGTGAACCATGTGTCCATATAAATTTTGTTTATTCTTTTTTTTATATTATAAAATAATAGAATATTATACAATGTATTTGCTCTATCATATTACATGGAATGCATATGAATTTGTAGCAGCTAGATACTAGCAGTATTATAAACTTAGCTGTACTGTATTATATGCAACAGGATTACATATCAATGGACCATGTTAAGTGAATGTATATAGGTTATAAACCACCATTAGAAATCCCATAGACGACAGTGTTAACGTATTTATGCATAACTACTGATTCAG
>JAUTBV010099854.1:0-27657 GCA_032361325.1 Lepetodrilus fucensis
CTTTGAAGTGGCAATACAGTACATTAATGCGACGCACGTTTATGCCAGTATGGGTCTAAATATTCAGTGTGGGTGAATACATTGACAGCTCATTACGGAAACCGCCATATTTCAATATAATTGTGAAACCATGAAATTGAAAAACTGACAGTCAGACAGACAATCAGTAAAACTGTATAGGCTACTCAGCATTCCGAAATTGTGAACAAATTGTGAGAGACAGAGAGAGAGGGGGGAGAGAGAGAGAGAGAGAGAGAGAGAGAGAGAGAGAGAGAGAGAGAGAGAGAGGTGGAAGGGAGAAACACACACAGAGACATAGGGAGAGAACGAGAGAGAGACAGAGAGGGGAGAGAGAGGGGGAGAGAGAGGGGCTAGATAGATAGATTATAAATTGTCACAAATAAGCGTGTGCCTACAGTTACAGTTTAAACGACACATATTAAAACATGTAAATTGTAGCACCTACCCAGCCAATAATTATATAAATGAGACACTGTCAATTATGTTTTAAATACTTCCAATAACCTGGTAATATGACCAGAAAGTACTGTTCGCCAATGTCCCCCGTCACGATATTCCCTGAAACACATGACTATTGTTTCCTAATTTACGTTACAACTGTGACGGAAAGTTGACCATAACTGGGTCCTGTTCTTGCGGATCCCGCATTCAATCGTTAATCGGAGATTTTATGGCGTTTTCTTCAGTATTTCGCCGATATAGCTGATGGTTGTTTCAGTGGGAGGAAAGACCGTAAGATCGATTCTGTAACAGTATACAGATATTTCAAACTGGTCTCAATCAGATTATGTCGGGTCCAGAACGTGCGACTCAAGACTTTGAACCATCATTTTTTTTCGCTTTCTAGATTATTTCACTAAAATGATTTTACTAATAATCCTAATAATAATGACAATCCATCCATCGGAGAAATCTGGCATTATTATAATATTTTACGAGCGTTTCATCTACATGTCAACTGTTGAATAATAAAGAAGCGGCGGTGAATCTCTCTTTCAGCCTCTATTATTGGAATGTGCTGACAACACTTCTTGCATTAGTAGAAACATTTAAATAAAACATTTCAGGGGAAGAACCCTTCTTTTTTTTCAAAATAGGAAATGTCATTATAAGAAGTGCAACGGTGATAAAGCATTGATGGAATTCTTTCATCCTCAACAGTTCTCAGATATAATCATCAACACGTGTGTAACAGTTCCAAAGCAAATGCTAATACTATCCTTTGTTATCAGTTTCTTTCTATATTTACACAACAGTGCAGTGTTTTCCAAAACGTTCTTACTAGTCTGCGGGGTAGACGGTGAGGGGATATAGCTGTTACAAGTTACAAGGCCAACAGAAGTTGATTGGCCGCCCGAGTCTATAGCACTGTTGTTTGGTGGTAAGGGAAGGAGTATACACCGTACTCTTACATCGCGAAGTCTGGTATAGAGAGAGAGCTCTCAGAGTTGTGATGCTGAGAAGAAAAAGTTTGCGGAATGTTCTTAGGATGCGTACAGGATTGCCATAAAGCTTACGATGCCCGGCTGGAGACCAGACTGTTTTAGAGGGTCGGTTTATGAACCATGTGAGTATGCAGTATAATTATTCAGAGTCATATGTTTTATGTCCACATTGGCGATCGACTGGGCCCCGACCGTCGACTCGGGAGTGTTGTGATAGTAACAAGTTCAGCAGTGAGGGTTTATGAATGGTAAAGTTCACAAGGACGACATCCTCGTCGTATATCTACTTTGGAAGTATATATTGGTATATTTACGTCCGTCAGCATAAGTACAGATCGCCTGTATTTGGTGATGAACTGTTGTCACCTCTTTGTTGTCAAATGCTGAGTGGAGTTCACGCTTTAGGACGGAGGCCTTCTTTGGGTTGCGAAGTCATTCAAGCGGAACGGTGCTTTACTTGCTTATAGTTTTTCATTCGTCACAGCTATGCGTGTCATTTTGCCCACACTTTTACAACTTGCTAATATGTAGTCACTCTTGTTTGTGCAGTTTCATTTTTCTTGGAGCAATTTTACTTTAAATTAAATAAATACATTGCTAATTTATGTAGTTTGTCATTTCTACATGATTTAAACAACAAAAAGACTGACCATTTTTTCCAATTTTAAATAATATTAAATGGTTATTCTGATAATACTAAAATAATATTATTTAATCAACTAAACTTGTATACTCTAACAACTGAGTAGAAGGGTGATATGAGTTTATTATTCTTGTAAAAGAACAACTATGTTGCTAGATGTTCTAATAATAATAACTATATTGCTAGATTGTCATATTAGAGCTACGATTTACAAGGTACTGTATATATGCATTGCAACATTGTACTAGTATGTTGTTGAATGTTACTAATTGTATCCATAATTACCTGATATCATTCATATACCAACTTTATTTTTAGAGAATGAATGAATTAGTAGTGCTTTTTATCTCATCAGGAAAATATTCGCAGTGGGAATATGATTATATTTCACCCATATACACAGAACGCCATTTTAGAAAATGTATTGATGGATCTATGAGTTTGGTGATGTAACTGTTTTTTACATCACCATCTTTACATGTTTTGAGGTTATAAGTTACCATCTTTTCTTACATCGCTGACTTCTGTTTCAACATGTAACAGTCTGGCATCGTTTGAAATATGTCTTTAGCATTAGGCTCAAATTGACGTGGGGAAGGTATATAAAAAGAAAGCACTAAAATAATTATTCACATGTTTGTTTTTTGTTGTTTTTTCTGCATGATTTCAAGAAAAATGTATGAACAAATATAATGTTGACCATAAATCTTTTTGAAATGGTAAATACATTCACAACACTGTTTTTACCTATTGTAAAATATGGTTCTTGGTTTTGAGAGGGTCCCCACAATCTGGGTTTTTTATGTTGTGACAGCTGTAGAGGGACCACACTGTTGTGAAAAGACCAGCACCATGCATCAGGTCTGAAAGAGAAAAAAAACTATCATTTAAGCAACCCATTAAAATGTTTAAAGACTGTTTATGCTCGTTCTGGCTCTGCTATAGCATTGTCTACACAGGATATGTATGTGAATTTGTGCTAAGATATGCCTAGCACCACTAAATTTAGTTTTTTTCACCTTCTGAAATCTTGAAGAAATCAATGGGGAAAAAATAAAGAACATTCTATCCCTGTTGTAAATTCATTTGGAGAAATTCTGTGTATTTTTTCAACAATTAATCTAAAAAAATAATAATTCCCCTGATTATTGGGATTAGATCCTAAAAGAAAGTGGTATGGAAATGTAAATCAATGTTGACAACTGTAATCTAGATATACATCCATTTCATGTCTATCCTCCCCATGCTATATAGAACATGTGAAACTAGTTTAAGACACTGAGAAGATAGCATGCAGGCACCTAGATTTGAACATGACCCTGCAGATCTATTGTTGAACGCACTACCATTTATGCTTCCCATACTGACATACTGTGACTGGTACAGACAGAAATCACAGTATACAGTACACCCTTAAGTCATCTCCCTTTGACCTATTACAAGGTCTGTACACACTTGGTCAGATTGCTACTAGAGAATTCACTTCCTACACTTGTTAGTGCTACAGTTGAATTGTGTGATATTTTGGTAACATTTGCTATGACACTGGGAACTCTGTATGTCCTGATAGAGAAAGACGGGCATGAGAAATGTGGTTTAAACATATTTGTATTCAAAGAAATTAATGAGGTTTGGTAATAACACTTATTTTATACTGCATGAAAAAATATATCTCCACTATGTACACGTTAATATCCACAATTCCAAATTTTCTCCACATCATCCCTACATTTGATCCACAATGTCTCCACATTATCTCCACATTGGATCCACATCGCCACTCTCACAGTTCTATTGGCAGGATATAACTTATCTGACTGTCACAAATCATGGATTAAAGCTGTACTACCTCCAGTAGTGGTAGAGGGATTACACTGGTCAGTGCATTGTGTGTAGTATGCCTTTAATCATGTCAAGCTGTTCATCCAGGATATTGACCTGTACATCCTGTAGTCATCTCAACGTCCTGTAGTCACATCTCCATGCCAGCGATCCCCAGTCTAAGCCGATCCCCAGTCTAAGCCGGACTGGCCTGCTTGTGTCACTTGTACGTTATATCTGATGTCATCGCGGATGACTCAGAGATCAATATCTCTCTTGGAGATGTATTCCAAGAGGTAAAATAGATAAAATCTTACCGTATTCGTCGTATTAAATGCCCAGCACACTAACAAAATTGACTTGGGGGAGGGGGGGAGGACATTTATTAAAGTATGAAAAAACCTGGAAACAAATATTTATTTATTTTTCATTTATTTTTAAAAAACAATATTTATATCAGAAAGGTTTCCTGGATTCACAAACAGTACAGTCTTTAGAAAGAATTTCCCAAAGGGAGGTATTCAGCATTAAATCCCTTGAAATAAAATGCAAATGGCAGAATTTATAAGGTATGAAATATTAGTATTATTTAAAATAGTTTAAGGGGGGCGTTTATTGCAGCAGGGCATTTAATACGTCGAATACAGTAATTTATTTCAGAAGTTGTGTACACCATTATCATAGTTATAGTTATTCCATCCAATTAAGGAAATAATTACATTTGTTTAGATTCGTCGCAAATGGGTGAAAGATTCCCGCAGCGACGTTAAACTCTATATTCACTCAATTCACATTTGTTTAGATTAAATACATTTAAAAAAATGTAATAATTTTTATTTTTAATAATTATTATTTTTAAGTAATAAATATAATTCTTAGTTTTGTATTATTTTGATTCATTATTAGATTCTTTAGTCATACACTGAGAAATAATATAATACACAGTTATTTGTGAGTTGTAGACATATAATAAATGAATTTTTCATTTTGTAATACCGAAGTTCATGGGAACACTCAAATGTTCATATGAACACCAAGGACACCATGTGGAGTTGATGTTCCTGTGAAGTCTGTGTGGGACTTTGAACACCTCTTGAAGCTCTGCTATCTTCACTGTTTTGAAATCGGAGACCTCACAGCATATTGTTCTACAGGATGCCTTGTATAATATTACATGTCACAGCGTAATCCATCATGACAGAAAAGCCATCTGCTAAGGACCTGGATTAGCCATCAGATCCCCCCAAACTCACTTGTTTTGTTTCAGGAATTAATATCTGGCATTATTACCAGTAGTGTTCTCTGTCTGTGTCTGGGGGAACATCAATGGAATACCAGGGCCACAGGGCAGAAACAGGACTCTCTAGGGTCTGGGTCTGACCAGTAGGGCATTGTGTCTTGGAAAGAGCAGGAGGGAAAGATACTGTTCAGGGATTGTGTGTTCGTTCGTTGTCTGTGTAGAGGGCAAGGTGTGGTACATTGATCAGAAGGTGTTGGGTGGAGAAGATCCATGCAATATATGTGGAGATTTATTACAAGACCTTCCAGTGTGGATTGAGGAATGTTGTGGAACAGGTTCTTGCCCTACTGTGGTATTAAATTATCCTATCACCATTGATCTTGTGTATGTTGTACATACATAACATACACTGATCAATCTACATGATCTATAAGCCAAGGAGATTTTATAATATGATTCAAAGAAGTTTCTGATTTCTCTCTCCAACAAGTTTCATATTGGCTAATTCTACATCACAGAAGGATTGGCTAATTCTACATCACAGAAGGATTGGCTAATTCTACATCACAGAAGGATTGGCAATGGATTCAAGTTCTTGATCATGGTCAATCATGGTCAATTCTTCATTGCCTCCACATGTACACACAACACAGTGACAGCAACAAGACAAGCTATTTTATGTGATGTTTTGTACGTGTGTTTTCTTCATGGAAGATTCTGTTTCTTTGGACATGGATAAATGGTGAACTATCGGCTCTATGATCAACAACAAAGCAGTGAGAGGTTAGTATGTGTTTGTTGTCATATCTCTGACAGTGTTATCTTACACCCTGTTTGACATTGTACAGACAGTGTATTTAGTAGTGGAGTTACTTACTAGTCTGGATAATTGAGGTGATGTACAATGTAGGACTGTATATATGTCAGAAGGTGCTTGCAGGTTTACTGCAACATTCAGCTCTACAGATGTCGTTGATTTATTCCTGCCCTAAACTGACAAGTCGTGATATTAGTGAAAGATTCTAGAAAGCAACTTTAAACCCCAATTTAAAAAACATAATAGAAAAAGCTATGACCATGGTAACTAGTTGACCAAGTTTATTCAAATTGTAATATGTGGATGATGTTTGGCAATGAGAGAGTTGTGTACTACATGTACGTGTATTTACAATTCTATGTACTACGTATTTAACTGAGGAAGATTTGCACCTATGTATTTTATCGTAGTAAATGGGGAAAATATTCCCACAGCGATGTTAAACTCCATTTTCACTCACCTGGTATAGATGTCATTTAAAACTAAATACATTTCACTGAGGTTATCAGTAGAAATACTCTCTATCTCTGGAGGTTACCATGGTACATAAAGCAGTGTCTTTGAAGAAGGTTCAGCAGGGAAAAGGTTTTAATATTCATGTCCATGATTTCATTGTTTATTTGATTTATAAACTTCAACACTCTCATCGTAGTTATTTTTGACAAGTTCATTGTTCTGCTTGTTGACATCTGAGCATCAAAAGTGAAAAAAATTAACTAGTTTCAGCAGAAATAATTTAGCAGAAAACTATTAACCGTGATTCTTTGTCCCAATGGAGATATCCACTATACAGGATATTCTCCACATCAAATATTTCCAGATGTCAGGAGGCGTTCTTATCAGACACAATCTCCATGTCTACCCCTGGTCCCAATACACTTGATCCTGTCACTATAACATGTATACACATGCTGTGTGTTCCCCAAGCGTTCCCTGCATATGTTCCTGGTCATCCCTGCAGACTGCGGTCCCTGTTCCCTGTGTAAATACGTTGCCATCGGCATCAACAGCTGCATTGTGCATCACAGTCCACAAGGGTGGAACACAGTCTACATTTCTTTTAATGAACAAAAACACGACACTCAAATTTCTGCTGTCAAATGTCTCTATAAACAGAATTCTGGCTCCAGTTTGTCGACTGACTTCTTCAATTATGGAGTTTCCTAAATAGGACCATTATTTTAAAAGAAGACATCTGGTTGTTATGATAAATGGTTTTCTTAGAACACCATGCACCATATCACATGCGTGATTACACAGAGCTGTTGAAACAAGTGGAGTAAATATTTATAAATATTAAATTACTTATCACATGTTTTTATTGAATATATTTATGTTCGGAACTTTGAAACTTTTTCTGTGTTATTTTCGCCAATTTGGTTAATTGAATATGGTGCTTGTGGGTAATTAAGAATGTGACATGCATTATGTTTTATTTTTCATTTATAGTAAACAATTGTAAATTGAAACTGACTAGAAAACTATCCATTACCATGATTACAAAGAACAATTATTTTATCATAATAAACATCTTCAGCTGGTTGTTATGGTTACATAATTTTGTAGTTTACATTAATTAGTTACCAGCTAGTTACCACCTTCAAACAAGAACCAGTTACAACTGAGCTATAATCTAATATGCTATCAAAACAAGCTCTTCTAAGCCTGCGCTACGAGTGACAACATATTTACACACAGGAAGTTGTTAAACTTATGCTCATACTTTCTCCCGCCAATACAGCGATCGGCGTTGCCGATTACGAAGACGATGAAGTGTGTTTTCCCAGCGTATTCGCATCCGGAGTGTTTGTGAGAGGGTTGTACTCTTCGTTTATTGCCAACGCTGTATTGCCTACTCTGGTGTCTGGCTTCGTGAGGAAGGTCACAATGACTTATGGATGATACACGCTGATGTGTGTAGTTTACTGCGGTTAAGGAATGACATGATCTAGTACTGTATGACAGCTAGTGATATTCTAGCCGGTTCTCGTCTGATGTATTTCTGTTCTGGTGTGACCTATGTGACTTACATGCAGATCGTTTTCAAGTTGGAAAGTTAGTCAGATATTTTGTGAATGGGTCAAAGGTATTGCCGCAGTTTAGGTACTTTATGATTATTCAAAAAGTTATCTATCTTACATTAATCATTTGCATGTAGAACAGTGACCCAAGTAAACTTTTGTTAACCCTCTCCCTGCTGAAGGGGACTTAAGTTGCCCGATTACATGCAGAAATAGAACACTTTGATTATATTCAGTAGGGAGAAGGTTAAAGTAAATAAGTGAGTGAGTGAGTGATTATGGAGTTTAACATCGCTGTGGAAATTTAGATATTCGGCTGATTACATCTTCTCTCAGCACCACGAGAACTACCGAAACATCCAAACATCCGCAGCATTTCTCACATATCCACCTCAGCTATTATTTGATATTCTTGAAATGCATACATATGCATCGGTTCGGTTCGCTGTTTTGGAATGCAGTTGCCATGGCTACGCTGCGCTACACCGCAGTTTTCATAGCGCCATGGGTGTGCCATAGTTCCACAATAAGACAACTCTTGAATTACGCTGGGTACAACGATCTCTTCAGGCTTGCATTGCAGAGAGAGAAGCTGTTATGTTGCCCTGTGTAATCATGATGATTAGCTATGGTTTATCTGTCTATTAGCATCAGTGTGCTATGGAATGACTATTTAACCTTCTCACTGCTGGAGGCAATCAGATATGCCCAATAATATATAGAATAATTAAACAGCAACAAATTATATTAATAAAGCCAATATGACCCTCTTGCATAATTTATTAATTATAATAAATGTATAATATTTTGATATAGACTGCTTGACATGAACACAATATTTTGGTAATTATTATTCCCTTCATACCAATGATTACATATTAATACAATATATAATTATTTGTTTAAATATTATTTCTGATACTGAACACATAAGGTGGTGATCATCTCTATGTCTAGATCTATCATTCCCATTTCTGTACACAACTACGGTATTCAGAGTCATGTTCCGGACCCAATGTCTGGACATTACCCTGTGTGGATGTCATGTTGGGTTGTCATTTGGTTTAATTAAATCAATCTTCTAAGCCCCAATGAAATAGATAATATGGCTCGCATAACTGCCTCAAATATTATTTCACAATTTTTACTAAATTGCCTACAGGCTATATGACTGTCAACTTGTGTGAAAATATCTTTCAAACATATTCATCCACTCTGATGATAGATATATAATAAAGGTTTCCTGGCAATAAAAATGATCAAATTTGAATTTGAATACATAACAATGACATTCTTTAGATGCCTTAGGTAACCTTTAACCCATTAATGACAACATTAAGTGTTGTCCTTGTACTGGAAGGTGATCTGTTAGGTAACACAAGGGTAACAGAGGTAACATGTCCAAGATGGAGGGTGCTACTGCAGATGCGGAGACCGATTATTTAAAAGCCGTTGAAGATATTCTCAAAACAGCCAACATGAACATGGAAGAAGACAAAGCAAGTCCAGGTTGGGTTTCAGATCTGTTTAAATGATCTATTTATTTTTACATTCAGAGATTTAATTAGAAGTTCACACTACTGTAATATATTATGTATATGAATGAATGGATTGCTCTTATAGATATTATCACCTTTTCTGAAAAATATTTTGGAGAAAGAAAAACAATATCATATTTTACATTTAGCTCGAGATTCCTATAGCCTTCTCTGCTGTCTGTACAGACAGACAGACATATTATTTACGTCTCACCTGTACAAGGCTTCCCCCTGACCATACCTATATAAAAAGTCTCTTATTGTTAGCAGGGAAAGCTAGAGGAAGCTCAAGCTATTCACGTGTTGATGTTAAATTAGCTATTTCATTTTCAATTTGCCATTATTTTCTTTACACTTTGGTGGCTCAACTTGTTCTGATGGTTCGAGATATTTTCAAAGGTCCAATAATCTTTCCTTGTTTCACATCATACAAGGAAGATAGCCATCGTTCATTTCTCCTAGGATTATCCCTGACTATTATAAACAAACAACTGATGCAGCTCTATGGATGTAGCATCTGCATGTCATGCATGATGGTGTCTCTAGATCTGACCAAACTCTGTACACATCTTGCTGGTGTTTATGGAGACACAGGGATGATAGGTGTTGTGTTGTGTTGTTTATGGGCAGACAAATTAACCAGAGACACAGATACTCATCTTGCTGATTCTACCTTTATAGCCAGTGCATGGTGCCACCTGATAGCTACAATCTACATGCCTGCTAATGGGTCCATGCCTACACTGTCATTACCTTCAATTGGGTCCGTCCCTGCATTGAAACCTGCCCACTGATATCAGTACTTCCAGCTGTTTAATGATGACCATGTTTGTGGGCTTGATGTTAAATGGTTACTGCCACTAAGCAGTGGATAAAACTCCAGCAATTTCACTGCCAGACATGAGGACTGGTAAGTCTGAGAAGTTACCCGTCCTCATACATGTTGGCCAGTGATCGATGATATACATCTTGGAAAACAAACAAAAAGTAACACAATATGTGGGTGTGCAAGGATAAAATGTTACCAGTCCTCACTGAAAATAACCCATCGCGGACGGGGTCTATTTCGAACACTGTACTAAGATAGTAATTATTGTGAAATTAATTATGATAATGGGTCAAACATTTTACCAATTGGAAGGAGTACTTGAAAAAGCACTTGATCAGAAATATGTTTTCTGATCTTCCCATGATGCTATGGAGAAAGGGTACTGTACACATCATAGAAAAAAAACACCTCTGTGGATGTATTGATGCGATGCGTGTCTGTTTAACACGTACAGACAGTCTTTCCCCGTGTAGCACTGAGAGCCTGTGAATTATCTCCCTTGATTGCTCAATATGTGTGCATGTACGCCCCTGCATTACACAATTACAAAACCATCGCAAAAATATCTGCTTCTGAATTAGTAACAGAACGATGCTTACCTTTCCTTGATCGTTGCAAACAGGTGAAAGATTCCCATAGCAACGTTAAACAATTAACTCCATATTCACTCATTCAACTTTCCCTGAAAACCACCTAATGAATTTGGTTGTTAGTAATCATGTATTAATTATTAAATTGATATTACATCTGGTTACAGTTTCATTAATCAAGTTTGATGGCAACATGCCCATTATATAAATGTTGCTTATATACACACAAGCTTATTCTGCCCCTACAGAAGAAATATTTATACATTTGAAGCTGCACTGTCAACACAGTTGGGGAAACCAACATAAGGATATTAAATAGTTTTCATTAAATTCATTCACACTTTTGTATTGATCATGGTGAGCGAAAATGTCATTGAATAACATTCCATCATTTAAATTAATTTAATAACGTTGGGCAAGATTCAATAAGAAAGTAATCTGGTTTCACCCGAAGCCCTGTAGTGTGAGGTATTGATCTCCTGCCTGCAGACATCTGGGTTCCAGCCTCACACGGGTCTAACCCTGTCACAGTGACACCACATCTGTCTTGGCCTGGTCCCCTGGCCTGCTAACCCACACAGGACATGTACTGTCGGAATGGAGTCCAAATGGAGTCCAAACAATTTTGGATTCCAAGTTAGGTTTAGTGGAACAGAGACCACTTTTGACTGCAAGCTAGAACAGATATAATTTTGGACTACAGTAGAACAGAGACCAGTGTGGACTCTATAAGCTAGGTTTAGTAGAAAAGAGACCATTTGGACTCCAGGCTAGGTTTAGAGGAACAGAGACAAATTTGGACTCCAGGCTAGGTTTAGAGGAACAGAGACCATTTGGACTCCAGGAGCCGGATTCACGAAAGGGTTTAAGTCAGTTTTTTCTATATATTTGGTTTTCAAAAATGTACTTAAAGTTAAACCCTTTCATGAATATGGCCCCAGGCTAGGTTTAGATGAACAGAGACCAGTTTGGACTGCAAGCTAGATTATAGTGGAACAGAGGCCATTATACATGTTATATATAGTTTCAGAACAGAGACCTAGTGGCGTGGTCCTTGAGTAGAAACCAGTGACCTGAGGATGCTATATATGTGTCACAAGGACTCAAAACCTCATAAGGAGAATTCAGAGAACTCTTGTTCAGAATCTACATTTGATTATCAATCTAGAGCAGATTTATTGTTTCGAATCTGCATCTGATTTACCATCAGAGAAAAATTTGATTTACAAATTTACAATTTAGAGCAGATTGCCGGTACAGAATCTTTTTTCATTTCCCTGGGCAGTAATTTAGTTCCCTTTCACAAACACAATTACAAATCAAATAGGGTTTCCACCAGTTCAAAATTATGAACTTGAATACGCAAGGACTTGCTCTACTCGTATTTGAGAAGTCAAAATATTTCGCAGTGATGGAGACAGCCCTTATGAATTTCACTTTCACAACATGACTCACAGTATACTTATAAGATGACATAATGTATTGCAATATACATATATGGACATATATAGTGTATTGCGATAGTGTTACAATATTGAACCATCTCTACTTATTATATTAGTCTTACGCTGTGTGTTCATCAGCGGCTAACTAAAGGACTCAAGTCTTGCATGACGAGGCTGAAGATTCAGCCTCGTGTACATGAGTATTCAAGTACTTGTCCTTGAGTATTCAAGTACTTGTCCTCGAGTATTCAAGTACTCGTAGAGACCCTAAAATCCAGCAAGACAGAGATTAGAATCATGCAGATGTCTCCTTCAACTTCTACGAGCAAACCGCAAACCGTATCTGCGACTTTTTCCGTCCCGTATTTAACGTGGGAACAGGGTAAACGGTAGATTTGTGTTCACCATGTTAGTCTTGTCAAGCGAGAAAATATTTGAGAAAAAAAAATCAACTTCTTTCTTTGAGTTGCTCCTCCCTGAAGAATGTGTAATCAATATAAGTTATCTCCCCTGTGTATAGAGTTACCGTTGACTTGCAGCCTTGTTGGAGGCAGGCACAAATGTGGGACTGTATTATCAAAGCTGTCATAGTTTATAATGCCAGGCTGAAATGCATGTCAAGCCATTAGATATTTAGAATTCTAGTTTTTTTAAATCTTTTTATTATTATTTTATTTTGGTGTGTGCCTACTACAATCATGTATTTGTGCCTACAAGCTGTCCCAAAAAACACAAACTATTTAATCTGTCATTTCAGGAACTCTTATTTTCTATCCATGCAAGCTGTCATCGCTTTGAAGGATGACATCTGACCTTTGACCCAGTTGTAGGCAGTGGGGTGTGTGCACATTGGTATACTAGTAATCTGATATTGTTGCCCATTAATAGCTAATAAGAGGAGATAACTGAGTATGTGGTGGCAGTGTGGTGGTTCCACTCCATGGGTGGTGCTACAAGTGGTCTTTAAATACCCACATAGGATATGCTGTATACATTAAATAGCTTCTTGGCACACAGTTTGAGGATAATCTCTAATACTGGCAGTTATGTTAATAGTTTTCACAAGTTCTCCATATTATATGTCATCCATGCTGCACAATTCCTGGGTTTAGTAATAAGTATGCAGGTACAATTAAATACCATTGTCACAGTGACACCCTATGATCATTAAGAACTGCATATAGCTTTTGTAATTTATTTCTTTGGTATGATGATGATGATGATGATGATGATGATGATGATGATGATGAGAAATAATAATAACAGTAGTAATAATAGTAATAATAATTAAAATAATAATTAAAATAACTACCAGCACATAGTTTGTAATGCGTTAATAATAGTATGAAGGTACTAACCTGGTATAGTATAAGTCTGCTGTATTAATCACTTCCTGTAGCATGTAATGGCCAGGAAATACTGTACTTACCAATAATACTGTAGCATTACATGTTGTATGTGTAACCTTGTGACCTGGTCTCTGAGAAGGAATGAGGGCTGAGACCACTACGCTGACCAACCTTGGTAGTAACGCTAGACTGACTTTATATCTCAAAGCGTTATTGTTTGCCTCACAAGATATATGTCACAGATATTATTACAGATACAAAAGTACACACACTCTCACGCTCATGCTTTCTCTCTCTCTCTCTCTTTCTTTCTCTCTCTCTCTCTCTCTCTCTCTCTCTCTCCCTCCCTCTCTCTCTCTCTCACACATAAAACACACCAAATAAATACACATGCACACACACACAAGCAACACACCACACACACATGCATGCACACACACACACACACACATACACACATACATACACACACACACACACACATACACACACACATATACACACACACACATACACACACATACACACACACACACATATACACAGAATCAAGTCTTAAGGACAGTTAGATAACACCTGCTACCAGATTTCGCAATTTCTTCTGAAAGTGATAAATATGTTTGCGCTCAGTAATGATATTACACTGCGGTAAGCAGGCTGCTGTCTTGGGGGGACTCTTTATTGGATGAGATGGCGGCCTCCGCCAGGCTAGATTGATCAGCAGGACTCAGACTGGCATCAGCCACGGAAATACTCTGCCTGCATGCACTGCCCTGGCTTAACCCTTTGTCACGTAACATCGCGCAACACCGAGAACCGCCGACCCGCGATGACCGAGTCGTTTCAGGTGGTGTCTCACGTTATTGTATTTCAACGTGGCGATGGATAAATGTACAATGGTTTAGAGGCAGGTTGCTGTCTGCTGTCAGTGGGAGTTGGACCGTTTTTTTTCCGATTATTGGAAAATCATTTTTTTGTCGTTTAAGGTGTTAATGTGAATCTTGAAAACACTGACCGGGGCTGATAGATCTGTGAATAATTTAGGTGGCTACTTTGACTGTTTTACTCAGGCAGGAGGACGGCACCACTTACGTCGTGACGACAGAGTGGAATCAGCTGTATTCATGGTAACGAAATCAGCTGGTGGCGTGAACTCCACGACCAAGTGTATCTCGGAGACGCTAGAGAGACGATCCGAGGACCAGTGAATCCCAGGAATGGGGGATTAAAGAATCTTGACAGGACGGTGTATGCGACAGCGTATGTGATGTGGTAACTCCATTACGATGACAACGTGGAATGCTGTATGGATTATGCGACCTTTGAACTTGGATCCTGCGATTGTGTCGGTGTGCCAGTAATGTCATGTCTAATGTCATTCATGACATTTGTGTGTCAAGTCGAGATTCCAGCTGTACGTTGACCAAGTCAGTGGGACGGTGATCATTTCCTGACAGCCACTAGTGGAAATACTCCGACGTGAATGGAAACCTTACTGAAATGATGCGTTGGTGGATGTGAAATTCTCTGTTGGACAATCTTCTAATCTCCTATGGGTTCATGTGATTGTGGATTGTGAATTGAAATTAGTATTCACACATGTGACATATTTTTAATCTTCCTCTTTCGTATTCATCAATCAAATTCATTTTGCTCTTTTATCCTAATCTGAAAGTTCTCCAAACTACAGTTTTGTCAAGATTCACAAAGTCAATAATTCGTATAAAATATCACATATTCAATAATCATATTTACAGCAATCGCTAGTATATTTTTAAAAATCTCATTTTAGATATATGGAACAGAAATTTCATCATTGGAATCATATATTTATTAAAAAATATTTACAGATAATATTTAAAACATGAAATGGTATCGCACACTTCTATGATAACAGTAGTACTTTGCTGATATCAATATGTTGATAATGTCGACATATCAGTATATTTTCTATATATACGCGAAAACTGGCAGTAGGTATCTTGTAGGGCCAACATAAACATGTACTCCTTCCTATGCGTGTTAAGTATGTCTGTGAAAGTACTCAGAAATACATCAGTATGTGAAGTACGTGTGCTGAAGGTGTAACAGTCAATATTCACACCCGTGAAATAATACTTGAAAAATACATCAGCAGTTTTAATCTGGCGATTCTTATTCGAGGTCTCCTGTGTCCGTTTATAGTAACAGTTACTGTATGAAGAGTGTCCGTAGAATAGAGAGTGTCATAAGGAGTGTCCATGTCACAAGAATTGACAGTGTTACAGGGAATATCAGTGTCATAATGTGTCACATGCATTGACAGTGTCACAGTCAGTGTCAGTGTTACAGGGAGTATCGGTGTCACTTGAACTGAAATTGTTACCGGGAGTGTCAGTGTCACTTGAATTGACAGTGTCACAGGGGAGTATAAGTGTCACACGGAATTGGTGTCACTTGAATTGACAGTGTCATAGGGAGTATAAGTATCACACGGAATTGTTGTCACTTGAATTGACAGTGTAGGGAGTATAAGTGTCACACAGAGTTGGTGTCACTTGAATTGACAGTGTCACAGGGAGTATATAAGTATCACACGGAATTGTTGTCACTTGAATTGACAGTGTCACATGGAGTTGGTGTCACAGGTATTGACAGTGTTACAGGGATTGATGGTGTCACACTAATATCACAGTGAGTGTTAATGTTAGTGTCACAAGAATTGACAGTCACATGGAGTGTCAGTATTACAAGAATTTATAGTATCACAGAGTGTCAGTGTCACAAGGAATATCGCAGAGATTGTCAGTGTCACAGGAGCGCCAGTGTTACTGGAATAATTTATCAGTGTCACCTACCGTGTAACAGCTAGTGTAATATTTCGTTCTAACTACTGTTAAATTAAGACGTGATACATGATCGTATCTATAAAAATCCATTCACATGCACGAATGCCCACTGACTGGAAACTGCATGACAGCACATTGACTGGAAATCGCTGTATGTGCAAGGACTGTGCAGTGTCTAAGGATTACACAGACCTCGCCTCCTGTCCACAGCTGATGTTTTGTGTAGCGAGGTGGTTGTGTATACTGTACGGTTGAAATAAGATTATCTGTCAGTCTGTCTGGCCCGACCCACATACACACCCCTGTCAGCTGTGTTGTTTAGAACATAACTCTCAGCTGTAGTGTTTAGAACATAAACTACCATGCTGTGATCCCTATACCCCAGGAACTGTCTGCCTCGCTAGATTGAGTCTGTCCTTACTGAAACACCGGGAGTCACTTCCAATTGAACAATCTGATTCTACTTGAAGTAATTTGAGGATCAGTTTCAACGTTATTCATACGATTGTGAGTGGAATGTGTAGCTGTACTCCTGAACTTTCTGGAGCCAAATGAAAGCAGAGTTTACCTGTGGACTCAATATTGAAGTGTTTATCCGACTGTATAGAACAGGAATAACAAACAGGCCTTTGCATCTGAGATCCTGACCACCGTAGTTCACCGTGATTGAAAGAATTTAATATAGGAAGCACTGACAGGGTTTCAGTACGAGTCAGGTGTGACATTGTTACCTGGAAGATTCAAGCTTGACATAGTTACCTGTACGACCCAGGGGTAACTTTGTTACCTGGTTGACGGAATGCCGCGTGCAGTAAATATAATCCCCATGTCAGACGGTTGACAGGAAACTGATTTACTCGCCCATCTGTGACTAAGATTGGACGCATGGTCATAAATCTGACCCGCTAACTGGACAACAGTCTCTCAAAGTGACCACGCTGCTCTGTTTGTGAATGTTCTGGGCTCATTGTGTGAGTAGCAGATGTGTGCAGCAGCATCTGGACAGAACTGTGTGTGATAGCCAGAACACTGAACAGAACTGTATATGTAATAATCTGAACTGTGTGCAGATCTGGCAAACTACTTGTAGAATGCAACTACTTGATCTTCATCGATCCTGATTAGGGGGTTAGTGTTTATTACTGGCAAGTGGATGAATGGAAACAGCTGCTGACTGATGCTAGACTCATCCCGTGGAAGCAGAGTGTTCCGAGGGACCAGGTGTTACTCTGGTGAGTCGGACACTTATTACTGCACTCAGCAGGAAAGTTAGCATCGATTTGAAACAGTGAGTATAGGAACTCCTCCAAATATAAACATTGCTCACCTTGTTGTTGGATGTTGGGGAGGTTTGCTGTGAGTGTTATGAAGAACATTGTTTGAGGACCTGGTGGAGGCTATATTTATATCCTGTTATTCGGATATTACGTCTTTGAAGATATTGGAGATGTTTGGATACTACTGACGATCTGTCTGGTGTCATCGCTAGTAGGTGCGCGAATTGATAGAAGTGACAGTGAATTTCAACGTTCGTCAAGTTTTGCCAAGATTGTCATGGTTACTGTGTATACATACTGAGTGTCTCCTAGGAGTCGAGAACTGTAATAGAAAGCATTCTGTTGCCTAGTTACAAGCACCACACAGATCTTTATCTCATGACTTCTATTTCTGATGTCAGGTGCCACTTTGAGATAAAAAAAAAAAAACACTTGCCACTCTATCTTAACTGATCCCAACACCTTACCACAGTGATATCTACATAGACCTTTGTGTGACCGGGTCAAATAGCCACTGGGAGAAGTAGTTGAAAGACATATTTCCTGGCTTTATCAGTGCCATTCTGAGACTGGGACATCTTTAGGAGGTCGATTACTTGTATCTAGTTGCTTACCTACCGCGGGAAGTTTCTGAGACGTAGCGGCTCACTTGGTGAAGTAGTTCCCCAGGTGGACTCCGAGGTGGTTGGTGATTGGTGGACGAGGCTATAGGTGTCTGTCTGGAGAGAGGTGAAGGATCGTGTGGCTACAGTGACAGTGGATACACCATCAGTGCTGTGTACAGCGTCTGTTTGAAGGATTTCTCCTGAACTAATTACCTGGAGGTGTAGAGAGACGACGTGTCACCGGGATTCCTGGAACATTCCTGGCATTGTTGCAGCGTTCTGCGATCGCCAGACCTGAAGTGGCTGTGTAAGGAGTTTGCATGAACACTGCAAGGAGTTTACATCTGCAGTGTAACGAGTATGTGTCAATGATAACATTGGATTTCAACACGTACTTTAAGATATACGAGAACGGCCAGCTTGGAAGTATTATAATCCAATACTTTGAGTATTATATTCTCATGTGTAAACCTGGAATGGCATTGCCGAAAATGTCATTCACCTGAAAACCCGCAAATGTGAAAATGCGAGTTAAATGTTTCCATACTTGTGATGTGTACCATATGACCACCCATGTCAACAAGGCCATGTTGAAATAACAACTGGAACTAATAACGTTTTGCAGCTCACATTTGAGAAAGAAAATTACTTAAATAATTCAGTACATTGAGAAAGGTGAAAAGTGGATTGATTTTTTTGTTTGAAGGTGAAGACCACTGGTGGCACCGGACCGCGGTTATCCGTGAAATGTGTGAAGAAAATCATGAACACTTGTGTTCCTGCTGCGGCAGATTAGCTCCACACACTGAACAACATGTTCCTCAAACCATAGCAAGTTGCCCTGCATCACGGATACTAGCAGAGTTCAGAGCTTAAACGTGACACTGTCAGCAGTCGTGTGACACAATGTCATGTTTAATGATTGTAACAGTTTGATGATTGTGACAGTTTGATGATTGTGACAGTTTAATGATTGTGCCAGTTTGATGATTGTGACAGTTTGATGACTGTGCCAGTTTGATGACTGTGCCAGTTTAATGATTGTGATAGTTTAATGATTGTGATTGTTTAATGGTTGTGATGGTTTAATGGTTGTGATACTTTGACAATTTTGATGGTTTAATGTTTGTGATAGTTTAACCATTGTTGGCGGTAGGCAAGGGAGTTATAGTAGGTAGTGCTTTCATAACAGAAGACAGACCTGTGTGTTTTGTGCCACGTGTGTCGGATGTGTCGGAATGTCGGTAGGAGTATTACGAGAGACACTCTGACATTAGGCTAGGGAGTTTTACCTGTCGATGTCAGGATGGCCTGCTGATCTATGGAATTGTTCCTTGTGGTGGATAAGTTGTTAATAGTTATCTTCATGAGGCATACTGTGTGATACCTCCAGTTATCTGTATGAGGCAGTGATACCCCGGGAGTTATTTTCATGAGACACACACCTGTGTGATACTAGTACCCTGGGATTCCAGCTGGTTTGAAGAATTATTAATGTTGGATTTATCTCGGTGACAAGTTGGACTGACCTGCAAGAAACAGATTGGGCCTGATGTAGTGCTGTTGGTTGACTGTTGGTTGAATACACTGCATTGGTTGACAGTGCAATACATTGGTTGACTGTTGGTTTACTGTACAACATTGGTTAAAAGTACAACACTGGTTGATTTCACAACATTGGCTAACTGCATAGGATTGATTGACTTGAACAATCGTTGACTGTACAAGATTGGTTGACTGCACAACATTGGGAGATGCTGTAACGGTCGACGATGAAGTTATTCGGATGTTTCAGTGGCCGGAGTCACACACCCAGACCAGATGGAGGTGGGTATAGTTCACTTGTGTCCATCTTGCTGGAGATGTACATAGTATGTACTAGTAGTAACTACCATTGGTTATATAATCATATAAAACCAGTATTCCAAGATGTTCCAATGTAATTATTATTTTGTGATTAGTGTTATTGTTGTTATTATTATTATTACCAGTATTATTTATTGTTATTATTATTTAATTTGTTCCTATTATGGTTGTTATTGTTATTATTATTTTATTTATTATTATTATTATTATTATTTTTATTTTTATTATTATTATTATGGTTCTCACCAGATACATACATACAAATGACCATAATGCAAATTTAAGGCCTAATGTAATTATCATAATTATAGGTTGCTCTTAAAAAAATATTGTCATTGATTAAAAAAATAAATGACAATGTTAATTATTACTGTCATTGTTGTGTATAGGTGAAATATCCCGTATCCCCACTGTGACATAAAACATAAAACTCACTATAAATCTGCTATTACAATATATCTTCTCTGGCCTTGTGATGTAGTGGGTTCCTAGCTGAGTAGACATAATAAGAGGGATGAAATCCCATTGATAAGCATTCTCTGACACTGACCCATCTGAGCCTATCAACAGGGCTCAAGTAACTTGACATATCTGTTCCTGTGTTGTAGCATTGTATTCAACTCGCTGGGCAATAGACTGTCCATTGGCTCAGGGTTAAAGTTAATAATATAAATATCAATTTTATTGATTGGTATTATATTGATATGACATGGGCCACTGAATGATTTACCTTCTCTAGTAATATAGGACTTGCTTTACTGGTTTGGGAGGATGGTTGGAATATGAATATTTGTGTGAGAACAAGATGTGATGGAGATTCAGAGTCTCTGTGGGCCAGACTGTTCCTTCTGTTCTCAGGAATCTCTAGAAATACTTGTTTAATTGGTCTAGGAGATATTTTGAATACCGGTATGAGTATTTTGGTAAGATCAAGCTATGACATTGACTTTGTCTTTGTGGTCTAGACCGTTACCTCTGCTCTCAATACATGTGGGAGGAATCTCCAGAAATACAGTAGAACTCGTATATATAACATACTCATTGGGACCAGATATTTGTGTCCGTTGTATGCGAAGTCTGTTATACGCATATGTCATAATTAGTGTTAGACAGGACCGGGATTCAGTACGTTCCAGGCGAGTGTCCAGTTTATGTGAGGTCCACTGTATTTTGGGTGCTCAAAGTATGACATTGACTTTTCCTTCTGCTCTTAATACACATGGGAGGCATCTCCAGAAATACTTGTTTAATTGGTCTAGGAGATATTTTGAATATGAGTATTTTTGTGACCTCAAGGTGAAACTGACACAGTGGGCCAGACCATTCCTTCTGCTCTCAATACACGTGGGTGAAATGTCAGCGAGTTATGTCGCGGAGTTCCAGAGGTTTTTTATTCTGGATTTGATACACTTGACTCTGGTAATCTGATTAGAACAGTTGGCCCTGTGAAGATTGATTGAACTCTGCTAAGAATAGATCTGATGGTGCTGGCTATACTAGAGAGATACTGATCACAGAGATGCAGTACCACAGATACTGGTTATTATGTGCTGCAGATGTTATTTAAAATTCAGTGAAATCTTTTTCTTCGTGTTTATCTATGTCACATTAATAGTTACTTTAAAATCACAAAATTAATGCGTCACTAATTTAATGCGACCTCTAGATTTTAGAAGTAAATGTGACACCAATAAATTGAGAACGGTCGTGTTTCCATTCATGTTTTTTCCTTGGTACTTACCTTTAATGCGCATTTTTCGCATTAATATTCTGCCCACATTAATTTCATGGTTTACAGTACCGGTAAGCAAATATTACAAAAACACCAAGATGACATTAGATGACATAAGAAGACATATGATGGATAATGTCATGTGAATTAGTTATTAATTGCATAGAGCACATGTTCCTAGAATTCTGACTACCAGTATATGGTATGTCACAAGTGAAATTATGATATTTCCCACATCATAACATGTTGCAGATTTCTATGCTATTTTTACATTACTATAAATTTCAAAAACTAATTTCCTGTAACTATTTACTTACAATCACGCAATTGTGCCGACTGTAAGTCATAGTCATGATATCATTAGCAAAATAATGTGTTTATCCACATTCAATATTATTAGCATATTTTCATTCATGGCATAATTCTGTGTATTATGTGTAAATTAGGTTTCTATTCACTGCTAATCTATGACACACATCTACAGAGACCGAAAGCCGGTGTATAAATAGATATGTGATGCTATTTACTTCCTACAGATAACATATAAATACTGTGTAAGTATTGTATATCACCGAGTACACACCCAGTACTTCCTGTCTGAGCCAAGCGACACGTGCTGATAACTCGCCGAGTGCACAGTTCCTTTATCTCAGTCATTACTAGGAACAAGTCGGCCGTATTTAAATTTGAAATACAAGTATCGACTGTTGTGAGCAATTACCGTCATTAGCGTTCCGAGCCACCCAACAATTAACTCCGACAACCTCATGCGGATTCGCCAATAGCGCGATCGTTAATTTCTCGATATCATTTTCAAATCAAAAGTCAGACCATGTAGATGCAACATCGACATGTATATCGACCGCATGTTTATGAGTAATTCAATGAATATCGGATGTATTTGGAGACAGAGTGGTTGAACTCTCGTATATGACTGGTTGCGCCATCGTCTAGTCGTGGACTCGTTACACAAGTGTGGAGGTGTTGGAGAAAGTTGTAGCATGTTCACATGATGTATATATCTCCTTGAGTTTGTGACTTGTTCGGAATGTCGGCGGTTGCATTCCTTGCCTGGCATTGAATCAAAACATGCATTTACTCCAACACACGGGCCAAACATGACCAAGGCAGGATTTCTCAGGAAGTTGGTTTCGAAATTGAAAGGATTACAAAAACCGAAGGATAATAAGTTCTATTACTATAGCTACAGTGTGCACTATAACGCTTCCCAGGAGAATGGTGAGTCAATATGCGATTGCTGTCATTAACATACTTCACTAAATAACTATACGATAATAAACATTTTTGGGAGGTTTGTTTGAGGATATACATCGGTAGAATTTCATGAATGACCAGCATGTTGGCCATAATTCTGACTATTATTCATTACAATATTGAATTTGTTATAAATAATTCATAGTAAAAGTGTCATTTATGATAAAATAAAGCAATTACTAATTAATCACGTGAAATATTTTCAAGTTAATTAAACATATCAAATAATTAATTATGCATTCGTGTAGTAAATATTTTTGGGGAGGTTTGAGTGCTAATATTTGTATGTGACTTTTTTTTAAATATAGCATTAAATTGTACATGTATACCATATATTGCACATCTATAACACAATACATCTGTTATATAAATTTTACTGATAATCTCTTTACTAAAACTTAAACTATTTAATCAGTCAAAAATGTGTGACATTCAATTTGACAATTATCCCCCCAAATGTATGATATTCAATTTGACAATTATCTATTCTAATATGTTTAGTGATATTCATTGCTCAACCACTAAACCTTTTGCCTCTAGTATTGACGTAGTATTTATCTCTGATATTTATCTCTGATATTCTCAAAGCATCGGCACTCTTCCAGTACTGTAACATGGTAATGCCGCTCTACAGTGTGTGGCTACAACCACCGGCATATTTTACCTACCGCGGGTCTAGACGTGCACTCAACAAGGTCACTGGTTATGTCATGACGCCATCAATGTTTTATGTCATGGCCTCTGCTACATTATCTTACTACATGAATTAATATTGGAACACGGATGCTTGATGTCCCAATGGTACTAGTAGTAAACTTGGAATAACAACATGCACAATAATTGCATATGGTGAACTTTCATTTCTAGTAGTTAAGTAAGAACATCCCTCTACTACTAGATCCACTATTGCTAGTAGTTTAAATAAGAATAATATCCTTCCCCCGCCCAACAATTATAATAAGGGCAATATTATCCTGTAGCTTTCTTAAGAGTTGGGTTTATTTTATGTACACACTTGTAAACGCCAATAGCATTCATCCATCTGTATGTATGCTGCTATATATACTGCTATACCTGAGAGTCTGTGTTAATGTACGCCTGTGTTACCAGCACAGTGAGTTGTGCCTGTGTTGTACCTGTGTTGTACCTGGACGACTTCCAGATGTAGAGGTAATGCCCTCATCTCTCATCTGGACATTCTACAGGTGTTTCGCTGGTTCAGCAAGCCTGCCATGGTACATGGGATGACTTCAGTGAACCTTGGCTGATGTAATTACAGCTGATTTGATGATGATGTTCCTTAGTACTTGGATTAATGATGAATTAATGAATTGCCTTGTAGAATGTCAAACAATGATGATTTGTTTTTTTTATATAAATTTTATTTTTATTATTTAGTGATAGTGACTAAATATGTAGTTTAACATCGCTGTGGAATTTATTGATAGTAGATCATCCAGGATTCATGAACAGCTGGCTTAACACTTTCCTGGGTGGATTAGACACAGGCAAGGTTCATTAGGGCATCTATAATAATCTAATAGGTCATTAGGGATCCTGGAAGTTTTTCTGAGATATATATTATTTAAAAAAATAAAAAATAATAAAAAAATATTAGGGCATATCCAGTTGCCTCCAGCATGGAGAGGGTTAATGGTTATCTGAAGCTATGGTTCACCATTAATAAAAGTGTTAAAAAGGGAATCGCACATAATTGTCTTCCAAACATAGTCTCTTAGTATGCACTGCTTTTACTTATATGTCAGTGTATGAGTCACTTTGTGTATGTATAGTTATTTAACCCTTTCCCTGCTTGCTGAAGGCCTAATCCATCAGGGAGAGGGTTAATATGACAACCTGTATATCTGAAAGTGAAACTATACACCACTATGCAAATGCATCATGATATTGGAATACAATAATATTAAATGCATAATATCACAGATATTTATGGTTGTTTTGGACTAGTTCTTACCTATAACTGCAAAGTACATTCACTTGACATACATAAAATCATGTTTGTACTTCCAAAAAGCTTTCCGCCAGTGTGTGTTTGACAAATCTTCACTGCAACCCCACCTGCGACTCAGATCGAAATTCATTTGTCCGATTATACATGTTTATCAACTGTGATATTATACCTTTAAAGATTCATTTGTTTCTTATCCCACCCAATAGACATAATAGATTATAAATATAATAGTAGATTTAAATGCTAGATTCATTTATTAATCTGTCCCTGAGATTACAAAACTTTCTTGATTACGATTTAATGCTCAACTCAAAAGTTTTCATCACAAATCTACATCTTGAGCATTAAATCTACATCTTGAGCATGAAATCTACATCTTGAGCATTAAATCGTACTCAAAAGGTTTCATAATCTTGGGGTCAGGTATCTAATTTCAATCATGACCTAACATTTTCATTTTATGTCCATGTTGACATTCATGACATACAAGATACATACCTGAACGCGTGTCACTGTGTTAAGTCATCCGGAATGGCTAGACAAGCTAGACTAGTGCTAGCTCCCATTATTCAGTTATGAAGTGATGGTTAGTAGACATGGAAATGGTGTATCATAATCATGATACATATTGTATACCATAATTAGCTATATAATGTAGTACATTGTGTCCTGGGTTTTCATGATAGATACTGTAAATCATGAAATTAATGCATCACTAATTTAATGCGACCTCTAAATTTTAGACATAAATGCGACACCAATAAAATGCGAACAGCCATGTCTCTGTACATGTTTTCCTCCAAGTCTTACCTTTAATGTGCAGCAATTAAATGCGACCATACGGCAGTTGCATTATTCGCATTAATATTCTGCTCGCATTAATTTCATGATTTCAGCTTTGACAGATAGTTGCCCGATCACATGCAGAAATAGAATACTTTGATTTTATTCAGCAGGGAGAAGGTTAAACAAGCAGTATGACATATTATTTTACATGACAATCAATCACTGACTTTATATATATACCGTATTTGTAATTGACATGTGATTTATTACCGACATTTTTTAAATTTCCTTTTCATTGAATTTGTTATCGTCATTCCAGATCCTGTCCAACTGAGGCCTGTCACTGACCAGAGTCCAACCAGTCAAGAAATTGATGGTCAGTATCTTGGTGTAACCTTTCACAACCACTGGCACTAAAAACTGTAAACCAGGCAATCAAACTACGGCTTTCCTAATACTACTGTAAATCATGAAATTAATGCATCACTAATTTAATGTGACCTCTAGATTTTCGACGTAAATGCGACACCAATAAAATGCGAATGGCCATGTCTCCGTACATGTTTCCCTCCAAGTCTTACCTTTAACGTGCAGCAATTAAATGCATTAATTTCATGATTTACAGTATGTTGAGAGAAAAACTAAATAATCTGTCCAAATATGATCTTAACACTCGGTTCGCTGATATTTTGGAGTAAATCATTTCATTTCTCAGTATCTGTAAAACAATTAACAATAAGAAATAAAACTCAAAGTAATTTAGCAAAGAAGAAAGTTGCTCAAACCTTTTCAAGGTGGTGTCAAGCTGATTCTTATAAAGGGGAACCTTTCATGGCATTATGTACACCTCAATTGAGGTGTAAGTGTGTGGTTATGTATATTTATGTATTTTAAACTTATTTGTCTATATTTAGCAGTTTTAAAAAACACAAACAGAACTGACTATTGAAAATTAAGAGGCCAAACGGGCACACCAGAAATGAAGTTTGTGTGCCAGACAATGATTTTAAGTGCCTTTAGCCTGCGGGCAGGTGTTATTTCTACCCCTGTGTAAATTCAAACATGATTTTCGTTGTAGAGGAAAGACGAGGAGTGGCGTATGTGGAGCTACAGAAGAAGGAAGGATGCGGCCTGGGTCTCACTGTGTCAGGTAGATATAATTGATATCTCACTTTGTAAATCATGGTGGCAGGTCATAGTATAGTGGTAAAACATTTGCCATGACATAAAAACATTTGGACTTCGGAACCAAAGGTCCTGACCTAAGTTATATTTCTGATGCGATATTGATATCATCCTTGGTCTGTCGGTACCAGCCGTTGCTCACAGGTTTACTGCAACATTCAGAGCTATGGATGTTGCATGTTTCCTCCTGCCCTAAACTGACAAGTCATGATATTAGTGAAAGAATCTAGACTCTAAACCCCAATTTAAAATTTGTGTTAAAACCTTTTTTACTTGTCTCACTTAGTACTGTATGTTGTCTCACTTAGTACTGTATGTTGTCTCACTTAGTACTGTATGTTGTCTCACTTAGTACTGTATGTTGTCTCACTT
>JAUTBV010099855.1:0-16137 GCA_032361325.1 Lepetodrilus fucensis
TTCCGCGAACATTGATGCCGGGCCCCCTGGGCGGGATTTGAACCTGGAACCTTTGGCTCCGAAGTCCAACACTCTACTAGTAGGTACTAGTAGGAGTGTACTCAACATTAGACTCCGACCATTGCCAATGTGCTAAGATGACTAGCTTGCTAAGAATACCCTTGAAGTTTTTACCCATCAGGATACATCCTTACACGTAAATGCTAGACGTCCTATCTCGGGAACCAATATATTATCGAGTGAAATTAATCAATCACGATACGGACAAACAAAGGTCTGGAATCACATATATTAATTTTCTGTCTATTCCTACTTAGAACGGGTTCGTATGGCCAATCCCTCTATCCATCAACATAAATGTTGAAATAGAAGTCCAGGTTATGAGACTCGTGCATTTGCACACTATATGACCTGAGTCATTAATTCACCTCGGTGTCATGTTTTGTTGGTAGTCACTTTCCGTCTAATCACTTGTCACCCTAAAATAGGCACACGTCAATCAATAGAAAGTGGCATTAGATTTCGCTAGATCATCCTAGTCGGACCGGGGCTTGAGCCATGGTCGTTTACAAGTGGGTAACTGTCTCTTCCGCTTAAGCGGCCGGTGATTTCAATCTCGGATATAGAAATTGTTGTAAAACTTTGTTGAACTTTCTAACTAGCTGAAGACCCCCCAGAGATGACTGGACGCTTGCTTGTTCTGGTGTTCTGCCTGGTTAGCAGAGTGTTCTGCTACCAGTCTGAAGTCTACAACTTAGGTTACAGCTGGCATGGACTGGCATCAAGTGTGAGTTATATCCTCTTGTTTTCTTCACCCTGTTAATCGTAGAAAGCAAAATTATAAGATTAATTTACAGTAATATCAATACGGAACATAATTTGAAAGTATGGGTCAATAATTTTTATTCATTTTTTATACGAACAGAAACAATATTGTATATTTACTGAAAACACAATTTCAAAGAGAACCTTAGAAATGTTATCCCTAAGTTATCCCTTTCTTGTGAAATATTATCAAACATTAAATAATTCTGTATTAAGTATTATACATTTTATATGGAAATAGCATTGCAAAGATATTGTTTTAAACCTGTTTTACTATGTTCACTCCATTTTAAACCGACACGGATGTAAATACGCCAGTTCGCGTCATCTGTGTTGAAATATCTGCTTCGCTTCGCTTACTCCAACTACTACACAATGGCTTACAAGTTACAATATAACCCGTAATCATGATTGACATTGGTGTTTACATCTGTGTTACATTCAAGCTTTCTCTGACAGTGTCAATCTGGTAACATGGACAGGGGTTATTTGAGTTTGTACTGTAACTATCAGTGGCTAATGTGTTGCTTGGTCCAGTCAATCCATCAATAGGATATTTCATCGTCTGTCTGGTCTTGACAAGGCGTATCTATAAGTCCACCGCAAT
The DNA here is from genome assembly GCA_032361325.1 of Lepetodrilus fucensis. Lineage (NCBI taxonomy): Eukaryota > Metazoa > Mollusca > Gastropoda > Lepetellida > Lepetodrilidae > Lepetodrilus > Lepetodrilus fucensis. The sequence goes on from JAUTBV010099855.1 coordinate 1,433, forward strand.
GTTTCACAACAGTCATACGAGTGAACAGAAGCATTGGCTTAATACCGCTGGGAATACTACCACTGTGAAACCTTGTGAATCTGTATTGAGTGTCTATAGTCGAATATCATTGTGGTTATTACCATGAACACTTGTGAATCTGTATTGAGTGTCTATGGTCGAATATCATTGTCGTCATTACCATGAACACTTGTGAATCTGTATTGAGTGTCTATGGTCGAATATCATTGTGGTCATTACCATTAACACTTGTGAATCTGTATTGAGTGTCACGAAAGGGGTGTAAATTTACGCCGGACGTAAAGCAGGGAGTAAATTTACATCCCTTTCGTGAACCGCATGCCAGTAAATTTACATCCCTTTCGTGAACCACAGGCCAGTAAATTAGTATACGAATGTATTCATCGCTAATCATAATGAATAATATTTTTATTTTATTTTATTAGGGGTTTTACGTCCGCGTCCAGCGTAGCTGATATAATATAATTTTTTACGCAATACCGTTGCTTCATAATATATAATTTATTGTATGCTAATTGTGTTCTGCTATGCTATTTACTAAATATCCATCATTTATTAAATTGAAAGCGTGTTGAAACAGTTAGACAATTTATGTATTATAAACCGACTGGCATTAGTTTAATGTTAACAGAGAATTATAAACTGTTACTCCACTAACATTATTACATTGCTTGCTTTGAATCTGCAAGTCTTTGTATAATATATTATGTCCCGGCAGTAGATTGTTCATGTTATGATGAAACCCGTCACCTGCATGTTTTGAGCATCAACATGTCACTAAAACCAACAGATGGACAAAGGAAAGGCAATTTGTAAGACAGCATTCCTTTTCAAGTTAGGTGTTGTTTGGGAATTTCAACGGACAAATGATTTATGCAGGGTTGTTTTGGGATATTATCTCAGCTCATGGAGTGTTAACATATACAGACATGCAACCACGCCTCTACTCAACTACTTGTATTGCAAACAGTGGGGTTAATAATGTCAGGATATATCAATGTATGATGTCTAGTTCAAACAGTTTTGATAATTGATGCTTGATTCGTGCAATGTTTAAAATGACATGAATACGTATGTTGGTTTTTTAATTGACAGTGAAATGTCATTCAATGATAACATATTGGGAGAACATTTAGTTTGATTGGTTGCATAACCTGTGAATTCGTCATCAATGTACGTTTATATATGCTTGACATAAAAAAACACGATAGTACGTCATGTAAATTCATGAAGTATTACAACTGCGAGGATGTAATATGATGGCTTCATAGATGATTAAAGCTGTAGAGAAAACTATTCATAACTGAATTGTGATTTATATAAAATTAAATTAGGTAAAATAAATCCCAAACAATAGTTGATACTGTAGTAATAAACGTCATGGGTTTGGAATGGTATGCATATATAACATCTCAGACATGTAATAGTAGATTATATAATTTCGCACAGATCAGAAGATTCGTCAATAGCAATATTCGGTCTCGTAACCAATGGATTCTAGTGCCATTGCTGTTATAAGATAATCTTACAATTCAATCTGATGGATGGACGATGCGGATGCAAGTCAGATGTATTGTTAGATGTGTTTCAATCACTTTGACCAGATTGGCTCGCTATATAATAGACGCTCTTTATTCTGACTATCTTTAACTATATGAGAACAATAGTAACGCTACGAAGGTCCTAACAATTATATACGTTAACATGAAGTTGCTGGGGAGTTAACGCTACGATCCTTCTGTGGAATGGGTTCTGGATTGTAATCGTATTTCTAGGAAAAGCTTAAACTTGTCAAGCAAATTGGTTTCTATTTCTAAGAGTCTTTGAGACATGCATCCTCCAGAGAATATATAGGCGTGCATGATTAAGGAAACACTAGGGCTATGTTTCAGAGGGTGTGATAATGGCAAACAATACCTAGACTTTCATAAAGTCCAAGCATGTGTGTCCTACTGGACATTCTTGAGAATATAAACGTCAGTCAATCCGAGTGAAAATTAATTGTGCCAATTACTGGGCGTCAACCACGGATAGGCATGCTAACGTCCGTGGAATACGCAGTAGGGGCCTACAGTATTTATAAAAGTTATTTGTGCTGTTTTTGCTTAACGGGAGTGTTAAAATTAACTCAACGATTGATATTTATAATACTGAAAAAGTAAATTCAGTAATCAATCTCTGTAAAAACCTATAATAGACAGCCCTGCTGACTCCATTTGTATGCTCGATCAGGGTCATGAGAAAGTGTGGCATCAACGTCAAAAGATGTTAACGCGTATTTATGAAACAATGAGGTTGCCTACATTACGCAAATTGATGCAATGCATTGCAGTTATATTAGTCATCTGGCCACGCCCTGGAGATGAGCGTGAACCTAGCGTACTGTAAGATCCATGACATCCTTTCATGAAAACTCTCGTAGCCGCTACTCAGCCATAACTAGTATGTAACGCCCTGGGTACCATTTTCTCGAAACTCTCGTATCTACTATATAAGAGGCCATATAATAGAGCTCCCGAAGCAAACTCCTGTATGTGGCTATCGGCGACTTACGATAGCGCTACGTACGGTCTCATTGTGGATATGCCAACTTCGAGAGAAGATACCCTGAATTGTAACAATCAGTCCATAGTGGATATGACTACATCGAGATACGATACCCTGAATTGTAGTAATCAGTCCAAATTGTAATACCTATATTACACACAATATGAGATTAGCATTAAAGGCATAATATCACATATATCTATGGATGTTTTGGACTAGTTCTTAGCTACAATTGCAAAATACATTCACTTGACATACATACAATCATGTTTATACTTCCAAAAACCTTTCCACCGCTATTTGGTAGACAAATATCCATTGTAACCCCCTGTAGTCTACTGATGGACAACCTGAATATGGTCGTATTGCTATTTGCTTCATTATGCCAATGCAAGGGGACACAACTCAGTGGTACGACTTAAACACTTACACATATAATACGCACATGCAACGTTTTCTCGCAATTCCTTCATAGTTCATTTGATGCATCAAAGACAACATAAATAGCGGAACGTTCCCTATATTCATATAAAACATTAATATTTAGATACTAGTAGCTATTGAGTACCCAAGTACATCAGTAAACAACAACTTTCGGGTGGATAAATCAAGCGTAATTTGTCTCAGATCGAAATTCGTTTGTCCATTATACAGGTCAATCAACTGTGATATTATGCCTTTAACGTTTCCACTCCACCATCACCGCACCCCATCTCCACCCTTAAAATGTACCATTCCAGGATCCTACTTTGATTGCCCATGCTCTACCCATAGCCAATGGCTACTACAGAGACTTCCCTACCACAATATGGAATATGTAAGGTATTGTAGTAGCCCTTAGCTGTAGGTTGAGGCATGATGATTATCGTATTACAATAACATTGCTTTCGTTGATTATAGGTAGACAAGAAAAATAGCATAGCCTGTTGTAAATTCAAATACCATTTCATTAAAATTGGAAACATACACGATAACTAAAATTGTGAAATATGTATATCAAGACACATTTTAGAGGGAATATGTATAATTCATGACAGTTTATATTAAGCGTCATGGTAGGACGGTTGATGTATTTATATGATTGATGTAGTTTAATATCCACCGCAGAGTTCTGCCTCGCAATTAGTTGAAAGTACATGGGCAGTCCTAGGGGTGCCACAGGGGTGCGGACACCCACACTTTTAATATACAAGTATTAAACTAATATTTAGTAGTGTTCCGTGCCCTGGAGCTTGTCATGATTCCGCCACCCTTTGGTAAAAGCTGTAACCGCCCACTGTAATGTATACATATTTTATTAAGAGTGTTTGTACGTATCCGTGTAAGCCCTACATACGCGTCAACAAGCGCGTGAGTCTGATATACTTCCGCGATGGTCGCGTGATGGTCTTTTTTCAATAAACAAGTCTATTTAAGTCTGATCGTAGAAAATAGGGATATGTCCGGTCTGTGCCTAGGTATACCAGTTTGTATCCTTGTGTATCAAGTGGTATTGTTAACGCTCACTGGGCTGAAGGCAATCGGAGATGCCATAAACAGCAGTGCCTGCGCCTAATACAGTACGGGGAGGGAGTTAGGCGGGCTCCTTTGATCTGAGATGTACACCTGTAAAGCTCATTGATTGATAATGATTGACACTCTCGACTATACGTACATAAGCCAGTGTGTACTTGTCTGTGGGCCATTGCCCTGGAATACAATAAAATATTCTCTGATTTATCATCACTTCTGACTTGGTTTTATAATGTAGAAATGATGCCTAGAAATTACGAATGAGTTTTAGTATGATTTCATTCTTTAGGTCAACATTTGTCTGGCGATTTGTGAATTATTGAAAATTCCGTTCCAATATCTAAGACTGTGAAAATCATTATATAAATTAGACATCAACATTTCAGTGGTTTTTGTTGGTGTTTTTTTTGTTCAGCGCTATTGAGTAGCTACTTGGCGATATATACATTATTTATTTATTATTTAGTAGTAGTAGTAGTGTTGTTATTATTATTATTATTATTATTATTATTATTATTATTATTATTTATTATTATTATTAGTGTTGTTCTTTATTTTATATGTATTCGATTTTGTCCAGCGTCGGATCGTGTTACACGAGATCGGCCACGCTATTGGTCTTGTACATGAGCACCAGAGACCAGACCGAGACAGCTTCATCACCATCTTGTACGAGAACGCGCGGCCTGGCACTACGTGGGACTTCATGAAGCGGACCTGGGGGACCGTGGTCAACCACACTGTGGGTTACGACTACTGGAGCGTCATGCACTATGGACCCAAGGTGGGTTACACATTCTTAAAGGTGCAATGCTAAAATAAATGTTAAGGAGTAAATCGTGTCGAGTAATGCCGAAGTCGTGAACCCAGTCTTGGTGTGTTAATGATTTTATTTATTAGATAACGATCTACATTCTATTAATATATGAAGTTAATTTTATGTGTGTATATTTAATTGATTACTTTGAAGTTTACATGATTTCGTGGCTTCTGATTGGCTAGCATATGACCACGCGATAACAGTTCGAGGCAAAATGTGTAGATAGATATATATTTTAATGATAACGTGTAGTGCACATGATATATTGACCTCGTATTGTTTTTTCTATGCCCTTGTATTTAGTCATTGCTGCTCAAAATACATGTTTAACAATAGAAACGAGGACGTGGTGATCTGTAAGGATAGCACGAAAGTTTTGACAGAATAAGACTTTCTGCCCTTGACACAACGATTCGACTATAATTTGTTAAAAACTAGCAACCAATTAATTACGCTTAAATTTGTCTTACATCTTGTAATCTATGACAACAAATGACACATTTAAAAGCGTCTTGTAGCTATATGTGATTTTATAGAAACGTTTCTCAACTTTTATAGCATAAGGCAAGTTTATACTAAGTATATGTGAAAACGCTCCACAACCCTATAGCATCGAATGTTGTAAAGTTTTACGGAAACGTTTCTTAGTTATGCCTGATCGAGTTTTACATCTTTTGAAACTTTCCTCAGCTTTATAGCACTAAGTGAGTTTTGTGGACAACTTTCTGGGAATATTTCTCGGCGTTCTAGTTAATACTTGTCAAAGACGTTTCATAGTAATATTTTAGATTTTTTAAAGATTTATGACACATTTTTTAAATGTCGAAAACCATTAAAAATTAAAAATAAATGTCAAAACTCATTAAAATTCGAAAGAATTGCTATGAAACATGGTTATTTAGTGGGTTGTTCTTTATGAAGATGTTTTTATTGCAGGCGTTTTCAATGGATCGTCAGAAGCCGACTATTATCACCAAAGACCCCTCTGCTCAGAATGTCATCGGCAAGGTGACACAGTTGTCCTTCGATGATAAAAAGATCGTCAACTTGATGTACGACTGTGGCGGTAAGCTATGTCCTATGCATTACAAGTCGCTGTAAACGTCGGCAGTCCATCATCATTGCTGAAACACTGCAATAAGCTTAAACCAGGAATAAAACCCGGACTCTCCCTTAGACGTGGTTTCCTTGCATCACCGAATACCGATTTATACAATATTTCTCAGTACGGGTTGTAAAAAATACCCAGTGATGCTTTCATTTTAATATTTATTGTTTTTAGATAATAAATCGGGTTTTAAAAAATGTATAAATGTTTAACTGTGGTGCATATACCTTATAAAATATACGTTCAAAAGAAGCAATAAAAACAGGAATTCAATTAAAATGCTCATGGTGACATCATAGTGGAAATGGAAAGTGACATAGCAAGCGTGGCCATGGTGTGCAGACGAGGAGTAGGTGTCGAGTGGTGAATGATTAAGAGTTAAGTTTGACACGAACTGCAGCTCTACGCGGCTGCCCTTGGGCATCGTGATATAAATATGATTGACAGCTGCGGTAGTAAAACCTAATCCTCTTGTGTTTGGTGCTTCGCAAATTCGTGACCAAAACATTCATAAATCAACTCGAAATGTATTTAAAATTATAGCGATTCGGAATTTGTATTATTCAAATGTTTAAACATAATACTGTGTGAGGTAGTGTATTAGAGAGAGGGAGAGAGAGCGAGAGAGAGAGAGAGAGAGAGAGAGAGAGAGAGAGAGAGACGGGGGAATGTGTGTGTGTGTGAATGTGTGTATGAGAGAGAGAGACAGAGAGAGAGAGAGAGAGAGAGAGAGAGAGAGAGAGAGAGAGATTATTATCATTTACTATTATTGTACGATGTTGTTCAAGCTCTCCATCTGACCACCAATATATTTCTGTTCATTAGGTCACTGCCCGACTACTGTCACATGCCACTATGGAGGCTACATGAACAAGAACTGCAAGTGCGTGTGTCCCAAGGCGCGCCCGAACTGCGAGATTGTTGCTCGTGTGGACCATCCGGAGAAGTACCGCAGGGAAGGAACACCCGTGGACTGGATCAATCTCTTCTCCATCTTCTCCTGGAACACCCTCAACGCCCTGGGTCTCACCAACGACTACCTCAGACCCACCAATCCAGACACAGATCTCTTCTTTGGCACCAATGCCGGTCAACACATCTTCAGCGAGGCGTTCTTGTCCAACAGTCCACTTCAGAAGTATCGAAACATGCGGGTCCCCACGAGAACGCCAGCAACCACACAGCGGCGTGCGAATGTACGGTCGAATAATCACAGAAGAGGATATAGAGTACAAATGTCTCGGAGATACCCGTATCGTCGACGGGTGAATCGGTTCGAACGAGATGTTGGAAGGCAGGCAAGGAAGACCTCAAACCGTGCGTCTCCAGTGGTGAACAACACTGACGAAAAAGCGAAAATCAAGAATTTGGACTTTAAACGATTGCCAATTATACCTGTAAAAATGAATGCACACTTATCTTTGAATAATATTTTACAAGGTAACGGAAACACACGCTTGTCGTCCATAATTGAAACAACTGCTTCTCCTACGTACACGCATTCACAAGATTCTAAGTTGTCTAAGATCTTATACAAGCAGCGGAAACCAATATATCCTCCTAATAGTACAATGTCGGTGATAGGTTCCGATCTAGCTCAGGATAAACCGAGATCGTGGCCACGACGTCATTTCCATTGGAGACGTAAAAGCCCGAACTTTCACCGACTTGGCAGAAAGGAAACTAAAGCAAGCAGTGGACATGTTAGTAGCAGAAGGGTTGCTGAAATAAAGTGATAAAGTGTCACGTATGTATTTCTTTAAAATGTGGGTGTGACTGATGAATAATATTAGAGTGAACGTTGAAATTGGGATGACTAATATTGGAATGGTTTCGAGTGATTACAGTGACAGACAGTGGTTGATTTTTATAAAAACCTGAGTCAATAACTGTATCTCACCGTGCTATAGAACGACTCTGGAGTCAAACATCGCGGCGAGGGAGGATGTATCTAACTCGTCCAATGCAACAGGGAACTAGAATGAAATAGTTCTTAACGGGTATAGGAACTATATAAAGGCAGGCGAGATGTCGCCTTCAACAAAGGCATACCGAGGTTGGAAGAAAAACTACTTTAGTGACGTCACTAGTATGTGATTAGTATACAGTCGAACACCGAACGATTATCGCAAAAATAAAATAATTCACAAAAACAAATGTGCACTTCTATTGCTTAATAAACTTAATATATTTATTTAATTGTATTGTAACTTTTAGGAGAGTATAATATAGGTGGGGTGACAAAGGGAAATAACACAGAACATGGGAGTATGAAAGCGTTGCCATAGATCTATGCCCTTCTGCACAGTGTTTAACACAGAGCAACGTGAACCTTTCATCGGGGTATTGGGTCCGAACACTGGTATCATGGATATGCTACTAAGCTACAGTATGCTACTAAGCCGAGATGCTCAAATACTTCTAAATAATATTTATAAGAAACAGTTTTCTCGGTAATCTTCGTCATTATTATTATTATTATTATTATTATTATTATTATTATTATTATATTATTATTATTATTATCATCACCATGCATTAGTATCATTAGTATTATCATTACTTTTATTAAGTATTTAATACTATTATTATATTATTATTATATTATTATTATTATTATTATTATTATTATTATTAGCATTAATATTATGCCTTTAAGTAGATCTATACATTTTTTTATTATTATTTTTTAAAATTATTATTGATGTTATGACTTAATTTATATTGTGGTACCGGTCACGTCATCCTCGAAAACCCAAGCCATTATGACTACACAGACCTCCGTCGAGGTCTGTGTAGTCATAATGGCTTGGGTTTTCTAGGATGCGGTCACGTGTACCGGTATAGGATAGTGTATGTCAGTAGAAAGAAGCTAAACATACAGTTAACAGTACGATTTCAAGGGATACTAATACGCTTGTGGAAGAAAAACAACAATTATCTTGTCATACACACGAAAAATCACCATGCATTACCATATCGTCAATATATGGCATTTGTACAAAGGGGGTGAAGCATTTGAGCAAGCTGAGGGGCCTAACAGAGACGGTGACCCAAGCTTCCATATACATAAGTTGTCTATTTATAGGATTACCGAGGTCATTATGTACAGTTACTATTAATGTAATATACGTTGGTATCTTGTATAATGTGTTGGAATGTTTCTTGATAATAATTCGATATACATTGTATTGATGTGCTGTGAATAAATAAGTAAAAATATATTGAGTTTTATTGTACACATTGGTCAATTAGCAATGGAAAACACTTGCCATGCACATAGCTAAGATATTCTCAAAGATTTGTTTATACCTTATCTAAGGGAATACTGGTATTATGCGTTTGTTTAAATGTATTTAATGGTCCGGTTTTAAGTCAACGTTAATGTATCACTGTGAATCGCAACTTGATTTTAGCCAATATTACACATTCAATTTGGTATTTAAATATTAAGTTTGTTTAATTTGCAGGAAATAATTCTATAGAGGAAAGTTTTCCACCGAGCTATATAATATGCCTATACAAAAATACGCTGAAAGATAACATTTGTTGTTCTCTTGCTTGGCACTCAACATTATTATAAAACAATGACAGTTCCCGAAATTACGAAACATTTTTCAGTACGATTTCATGATTAAGCTAACAAAACTATGAGGATTTGCGAACAAAATGTTTAGTTGAGCATGACGTACTATAAAAAGTATACTAATTATTCGTAATCAATATAGAGTTGCATTGTCTTTAAATTACTCTGTGTACATGGATTTATATATGTCAAATAGCATTCGACGTAATCAGTGTAGTTTCAATGTCTTTAGAGTTTGTGACATGCAGATATGCGCTATGTACAGCGTATTCGTCTTCAATTAGCATTGATACATCTTTGTACGATTACAATTGAGGTGTCATGTCGATAACTTTGAACTACATCACCACGGAACATGGTAGACTCGGACGTCATAGACTCGGACGTCATAAAACAAGCAAGGGATGATGTATCGTAAAACGTAGGCTACTCCACTGGTAGCGTACTGAAGAAGCTGTCACCAGGCACTGGGTCTAGAAGATGAATAACCCTCGCTCTACTGGATTACCTACAAATACTGCTCTTTAGGGAATTTCCGGTTGTCACCAGCAGGTAGCTGTTTAAAACTTGCAGCTATAAACCAATACTTGTCAATCAAGACAGCATCTGCAGAACATTTTAATCAGAATAGTTACGTTATTTAAGTAAGTGGTCGTACATTCAAAATAACGAAGATCTACGAGTACTATATAGCCTACGTTATAATTCATTTACCCAAACAGAACGTAAGCATTACAAGCAGCACGACTTCTACCAAGCATGCAAGAGTGCTGTTATCAATTCTGAAGTCAAAACGATACATTTTTCTCATGTGCGATCGTTTTGACGATCGTGTACTAATAGAGAAAAACTAAACCAGTAGAGTGTATATATTGTTTCTGTTTATCGTGATCTATGTACGGATGATATAGTTATTAACGTGGTTACGATGGTTCTCATTCTCAGTCTACATAGCGCAAGGACATCACGGCACGTACAAGTCCAAGCGAAGATTATAGTAGTGCTTCGAATACGCGAACTAGACATAGGCCACGTATCGGTTATAAAACCACCATAGGTTCCCATAGGCGACAATGTTAACATATTTCAGCATATCTAGTGAACCAGTGAGTCAAATACCAGCAAATATACCTTATTGCAAAGTTCACTCTCCCAGTAGAATAGAATTTGTTAAAAAGATGATCCAATTGCTCTACTCCAGTTCACAGGGACTTTCATCTTATTTCCATACACAGTGTATGGAAATATGATGAAATTTAGAATTGGGTTGTTTTTGATAACTGAATGAAAATTTATGCGTTATTAGTCCAACAAACGTACGGATATATTTTATGATTTTTTAAATTTCTTTTGTAAAAAAATGTTTTGTTGACTGGTTTTGACAAGTCAGACGTAGATCTACTGGCTCCGCTCTACAATTCCCTGTGCTCCGGTTGCTAAAAATTGACGCCATGACACGGTATAATCGCACAGAATTTGCAAACCTAAATTAAGCTAGGCTGTTATTCAACTCGTAGCCTTACAAGTGTAACAAATTAGCACTCTTGGAAATACAACTGGATTTATTTGAAGTGCTAGATGTTGTGCTTGTCAAATAAAGTGGAATTGTGCACTCGGATCCATTAACCGTGATAATAATATATGCTAATATATGCTGATTTCAAGCGTGGATGTTGAGTATTATAAATAGATGTGGTTATTAAATCTTAGTACCATATTGGGGTACATCTATGGGGGATGTTAATGAGGTAGGTCATGAACACACATTATATCATGAGTGATATCCATTGTACGTTGGAATTGATTCTTGCACTGATCTAGGGAAAAGGAAAAGGAAACCAACTTACTTTTGAGCATAATGCTTTTATCATTTGAACCAGATTCGGGATCTGAAAACATAATTAAATGTACAAATTGCAGCATGCAAACAGACGATATTGTAAAGAAGGAGGTAAGTATATATATATATATATATATGTAGTATATACATGTATCTATAAATCGCTATCGACGTCATAAATAAGAGATATCTTATTTCTGTCGTCGATGGCGCTGTATATATTTTAAATAAAAGTACATTAGTTTTAGACCACTTAAAGACTTGATTTTGGCGGCAAATAATATGTTTTCATGGTCAGAGAATTGACTAGTACGTATAGAAATGCAAGTATGTTTTGGAAAGACATTCAAAATGGACGCCACCAACGAATGCATTTTTGTCATAACTTAGCTTCTAGACTACGTAGAGACTTGATTTTTTGGGGTCGTATTTGTGCATATAGGGCAGATTTAAAGGTGTGCCGTGCACCCCAAAACTACCCTAGAACCCCCAAGATTAGTATTATTTTGTTTAGGGGGTCCCCATAATTGATATTGTACATGTTACCAAGAAAGATGTGGGTTGCACTGTGAATTTCCGCCGTTTTTCAATGGCCGCCATCCGAAATCAATGATTCACATTTCAGCCTAAATGACTCCTGGAAGATTAATAATGAGTCTAGACCCACGTTTTATGGGTCAAACAATTCATAAGAATATGTATACATCAAGTAACTCAAATAATGCAATTAGACTTTTTTTATTTTCAAAATGGCCGCCAATAAGACATTTTTAGTCATATCTTTTGCATATAGAGTAGATTTCGGCCCCCCCCCCCCCCCCACACACACACACCCCAGAACTACCCCCAGAACATCCAAGATTGGTATCATTATGTTCAGGTGACACATATCATTGATAGGTTACATGTTAACAAGAACAAAGAACCAGTTTGTATACACTATGCGTTAAATAACACATAATTGTATAAAGAAATGGAGCTTTATAGCTCTGTGTTATAGATTGTAGGCTATCTGTTAATACCAATATGGTGTTCAAATCTTGATTTCTCGCTGAGTTTGGACTGGTTTGAACATGCTTCAGGTACATACAAAAATACCATTTTGACTAAATATGCATAAAATATGTTTTATAACATGTAGTGGTTTAATGAACGTGTTCTACATAGCTCTGTATCATCTTATACAGTGTGCAGTTTATCTGCTACCTGGTGTTGTGTCTTCTACTGCTGTGGCATCTGTTGTTGTGTTTGGTTTAGTAAGCGTTGTATTTGTAGTAGTTAAAATAAAAATGGTTGCGTAAGTGCATTTAATCATTTAATGAATATACATAGACTTTGATGTGGCTTGAATCACAGGACTTTGAATACTTATAATAACATATTGTACTATATATCTATATGATAATACTAAAAGAGTGAATCAAAGGCTAATACATGGCCATCGCGGCGTACTGGAATTTGCCTTGGGCACAAACCGAACTGCATTCGGTAGTTCATACACTAAATATCATTCGCGCTCAACTGTGTGCATTAAAGGTAAGTACCCGGAAAAAAACAAGTATGAAGACATGACTGTTCGCATTTCATTGGTGTCGCATTTACGTCTAAAATCTAGAGGTCGCATTGAATTAGTGACGCATTAATTTCGTGATTTGTTATATGATTAATATTGTCGTCAGGAAAGGGTGTCTGGGCTCGAAATAGTCTTACCTGTAGGTGTAGTTGTGTTCTCTGTCTGTGTTGTTGACTTCGTGATTGTTGTATCTGCTGCCGTTGTGCTTGCTACTGTTGTACTTGCTACTGTTGTGCCATCTACCGTTGTACTTGCTACTGTTGTGCCTTCTACCGTTGTACTTGCTACTGTTGTGCCATCTACCGTTGTACTTGCTACTGTTGTGCCTTCTGCCGTTGTACTTGCTACTGTTGTGCCTTCTGCCGTTGTGCTTGCTGCTGTTGTGCCTTCTGTCGTTGTGCTTGCTGCTGTTGTGTCTTCTACTGTTGTGCTTGTTACAGTAGTGCTTTCTACTGTTGTGCTTGCTGCCGTTGTGCTTGCTGCGGTTGTGTCTTCTACTGTTGTGCTTGTTACAGTAGTACTTTCTGCTGTTGTATCTTCTATTGTTGTGCCTTCTACTGTTGTGCCTTCCACTGTTGAACTTTCTGTTGTTGTGGCTTCTGTTGTTGTCATTTCTGAGATTGTATCTGCCACTGAGGTGGTTGATGTTGTTGTGCCATCTGTTGTTGTGCTTGGTTCAGTAGGTGTTGTATTTGTAGTAGTTGTGGAAATAATGCTCTCACCATTGCACGTATCTATTGTAGGGAAATAAAGTGGAATTCGTTTAAGCATATACAATCTATTACACAATAATACTAATATGTTCAGGGATACCAATTGAATTTGTTGATAAGTACATTAGCTTTTAAAAGTATACATAGACTTTGATGTGCTAAGTATGTCTGAATATTGCACGTTCTTCTCTGAACTATTTTCCGCTTGAATTGACATGTATGGACGACAAATTATAATTATAACTTGCATTTAATTGATAGAATTAATTATTTATAGTCCAAATAAAAACATTAAAAAAACCCAGATAAAACCATGTATGACGATTATTTTACCAAACGAATACCGACGTAATGTTTAGATACATGTTTACGTACCCAAAGAGGTATCATTGATACAGTCAAATGGAGCATCTGGTTCTGCCCAGTATTCCTCGTCTGTTCGAGTTCTGAATCCTTCTGCACATACACATGTACCGTTATTACATTCTGAGAACGGTGGGCATTGGCGAGGACTCGGGTCACAGCTCTCTCCTACTACACGAACAGACAGGAATGGTCTGACACATGTGCCTACGTCAGTTTGTCTCAACCTCTCTTTACATTGACACAAGGACGATGTATTACAGAAGCTGCTCACCGACGTGATGCATACAGTAGTGTCATTGCATGGCTGGCCTGGTTTAACACCTGAAATTAAACAACCTTCATGCTCAGAATATCACTAAACAATATAGAGTAACATTTACAAACCAAACACAAAGCACTCTTATACTAGCGCTCTCTTTTCAGTGTATTAGCTATCGACAAAGAGAGCGTTTCCATCCATGCTCTGGAACTTTAAGGAGGTAATAACAGTTTTCATGCACATCGGATTAGAAAAAAAATATTTCATAACTTCTATGGATATTTATGATGATGATGATGATGATACTACTACTACTACTACTACTACTACTACTACTACTACTACTACTACTACTACTAC
>JAUTBV010099866.1:0-16136 GCA_032361325.1 Lepetodrilus fucensis
GAAACACTTTGATTAGGATTTTATGTTCAAGGATTTTATAACAGGATTTGTGAACAAAACTGAATTGGATATGAAATTGTACTATAAAAAAAAATGACATTGTTTTTGTTTTATTTATTTAATTTGAAACACTTTGATTAGGATTTTATGTTCAAGGATTTTATAACAGGATTTGTGAACAAAACTGAATTGGATATGAAATCGTACTATAAAAAAAAGTACATTATTTTAATTTTATTTATTTAATCATCGCAAATGGGTGAAAGATCCCTGCGGCGACATTAAACTCCATATTCACTCACTTATTTATTTTTACAATATCTAACTTCATCTATGGATGTTGCGGGTTACATCCTGCCCTAAAGTTACACGCTGTGCATGATATAAGTGTAAAACTATTGAGAGTGTTTCTAATCCCCAATTGAAAAAATAATAATAATAATATAAAATATTTGACTTTTAAATATTTCAGGTTTCCTTGCAAGGTGGATTCACGTCCACAAGGAAGGATGCCTTGAAGGTGGTGAGACGGTCAAACGTGTTGGACAAAATGCCGAGGGTTTCACAAGTGCAATCGTCTAACTCAACCACAGCCCCAGCTGCTGCCCTTCCACCGGTAAGTGAACTTTGACCTCGTGGCCAAGCGAGCGCGATAATATTTGGTCATCTTTAAGTAGTTACGTATTGTGTTACTTACTAATAATTGGTACTCATTTCACCGAAAGATCGCTGCGCTACGAGTCGTAACTGTCTGTGTATTTATACAGGGGTGGATACAGGGATTTGATAAAAGTGGGTCACAGATTCTATTTTCTTTACAAGAGCCATATTTAGTCCATGGTCCAGGTTTTTTTTGGTTTTTATTAATTATATTGAAATACATATTATTTTTTTAAATATCTGTCAAGAAAGATGAGTGTGCACCCCTATATGTATCCACCCCTGTGTATATGAGCTACAACTCGTATGGGGTCTATGCTCATTTTATGAAAAGCTCCAGGTACATGTATGCTTTTCACAAAAGGGTTGTACCAGTAGTTTGGTCATAAATCGAGGTTTGTGTCATTTATATTAAAAACATGGCGCTCACCCTGATTTACACTGAGACCACCTTTCCATGACGCACAGACCAGGCCACGAGATTACGAAACATTTTAAAATATTGGTTCATGCAGATGCTTTCTTCATAAATCTCCATATAAAATTTGAGCTTGAGCATGAAATTGTCCTCAATATGTTTCATAATCTCGAGACCGAGCCACGAGTTTACTAAACTTTTCTGAGTACGATTCCATGCTCGGTTTTTTTCAGAAAATGTCTTGTAAATTTTTAGTTTGAGCATGAAATCGTACTAAATGTTTTTCGTAATCTCAAGACCAGGTCATTTATTATTTGTATTAGCCAAAGTATATATTTTTTAATCCTGAGATATCATGAGTTTGATTTATACTGTTGTATTGGTTACTTATCGTAAAGAAAGAACCGTTTGTTGTTGTCATGAATATGCTAGCACCTTCTCTCTGTCTCCATAGAAACCCACTGTAACAGAGAAGACAGACATTCTGCCGCCGGTACTTACACAATTTCCAATATGCTTTCATCCCTTTTTCTGACACCTCACGTTGCCTAGCAATTTCCTATCCCCTCACTCCCCTTGGGAAATAATGGAACATGCCAAATATTATGGTGCTGATTAATGTAAATATCAAGACCATCTTTTTGTCTGCTCACATGGCCCAAAGGGCTGGAGTGGGTTTTATGCAATCGTGCAGCATTTTCTGTGCAAGCTTCTTAATTTCTCCGCCAAAGCAACTAGTAAGATTAATCTGAAATGTGTTGTTTTACATACATGGCTACACATGGGCTATGGGTGAGACTTGAATTTCTTGAAGGAATCGTTCTGCTTGTAGTGGGAGTACAACCCAGAGCAATTGTATGTTTATTAACAAATTTATGTATTTTGGTTTTAATGTTATTTCACATGATAGTATTCGTGGTCTTCAACTAGTGATTTTAATGCCATTTTACACCGTAGTTTTTGTTCCTTTTTTTTTAACCGTAAGCTTAGTTACTTGTGATCAATACTGTAAATGTATTTGTAATGGCTATAATTTTATTGTTGATATCTTAATTGCTTTTTGAATATCTCACAGTACACATCATCGAGATCTGAAATACTTAATGGCTGTCAATAAGAAGACATGTCAAATAAATCTAAATGGATTTTTGGTAATTTGTAATAGCAACAACTCCAGAATTGACTGTCTACCAATACAGTCCTCATTTATGAATACATATTTAGGGATTTTAATGCCATTTTACATAGTATTTTTTTGTGTATTTTTATTACTATTTATTAGTTACTGGTGATAGTGGGTTTCTGTATAATAGTAAACAATGTAGTGTCTATTGTGCAATTCCCATTTGAGCTACAGTGCCCTTAATTGGCATATATATGTTACTGTAATCAAATAACTACATGTACTACTAAACTTGTGGTAAGTTAAATTATAATAGTAAGGTATATATTATTATATGTACATAACAACAATTCACAACAATGTATGTGTCTTTCATATACATACGACACTTTTAATACTATAAATATCTTTATTTCGAAATTTCTTCTAACATCAATTTATCCCACCTACTCAAAGCCACAAAGCACCAAGCCACAAACCAATATATCTCCCACATATCTAGTATTATTTTAATTAATGTATTTGTTTTGCCTTATTTGGCCATTAATAATAAGGATATATCAATACTTCATTCATCCTTGGAACCCAGCAGTACTTGATTCCATTCAGGGCTCACTCCATGTTGTACCCCTGACAAATATCTAGAGGGAAACTTGCGCAAACATCCAACCAATGAAATCGTTTCCCGATGAATTTGGCGTAAAAATCTATCCAATGAAATACATTTTATCATTGTTCTATGTATAGCTTCTAAACTGTTTGCGCAAGTTTCTCTCGCGATGTGTACTAGGGGTGTCACATGAAGTGAGTCCTGAACGGAATGAAGTACCTCTGTGGTGTGAGGATGTACTTCATACTTTCTTCATCATATTGCTTCATCATCTATGTGTTAGCACCTGTTTGAGCCATTATGCCTACTTAACATCCATCAAATGCCACGCCATACATCCTTCTGTTGCTTTGGTCGGCGAAGCTTTTAAATGAATACAGTACTATCTATTCCTGTAATTGAAATATAAGCCAATCAGAGAGCTCTAGAGAAGCTAGATGTGTTACTGTTCTAAGCAAGCCTGACTATATTGTACACAATTACTTATTCATATAAAGATAATGCATATTTAATATTAAAAAAAATTATATCTGGTATTTTCTCTAGAAGATAATTTATTTGTCGTGTTGTGAAAACTCCCTTTATGATGCATTATTAAATTATGGTTTTCAATTGCAGTAATTATAGATTCCCTATAGTAAAGTTTAGGTGGTGATTGTTCTTTAGCTCGACCAGTCATGGGCTGTGTGGGGTTTATTAGTTAGAGAATAACCCATGAGATACAATTGAACATTAATTTCACTCGGGACATATTTTCCGTAATCAATCATATCTCGTGAGTTATTCTAATTATTCAACATAACCATTTTATTGGAATAAATCATAATCGTTGAATTATGCATAATCCACACTGTTGATTATGCTATCGTTAATACACAATAGAAATCCACCACGTATGTTGAATAATAATAGATAGTGACTTCTGAGTGTCAACTGTTAGGGGCGGACGTGCAGTGATTGATTGTTAAACTGGATCTATAGACCTTAATAATTGAACTTGGGCCCCATGGCCTGGCCCCAAGATTACGAAACTGTTCTGAGTATGTGCTCAACTCATGTGCTATCCTAAAAAAAAAACATGACGTTTTATGAAAGAAATTCTGAGTTGAGTATGAAATCGTACTCAGAAAAGTTTCGTAATCTCGGGGCCAGGAAATAACATTAACTCTCTCCTTGCTGGATTATTCACAAGCACTGCTCTTTAGAGCATCTCCGGTTGCCTTCAGCTTTTGTAGAGAGTTAAACTTCTCAGACAATAATATTTTGAGTCTTTCCACAGATACTTGAAATATACTCAACAAAATAAATTACGGGTCTGCAGATATTTTGTAGTGCTATTTTTTCTGTTAAATATTGGAACTCATATTGAGGAATCTGGTAAAATGCTTGAAGATGACTTGGATCCTGTAGATATTTGGAAATTCCTAAAAAATAATATGAAGTTAAATATACATGTCCGAAAGGGTTACTGGCACTTAATTAATTTTGTTGAGTATAATTACACATCTTAATAATGTGTCGGAGAATACATGTCGAGCACAAACACATTTGCTTGAGGTTCCTGTTTTGAAGTGATGATAGCTAGAATTGAGAGGTTTGAAGTTGTTTCCTACCCCATTTGAAGTGTGGTTTTCCTCATATTGTCCTCAATATAGATTTGGAATGTGTTAAATATCAATATTGCTCGGAACAGGTATTGTCTCGTAATCCCTGGGTTCAAGCCCAGCTCCCGAGATTACGAAACTTTCTGAGTACGATTTCATACTCTGCTCAAGAGGTTTTTTTCATAAAATTGTCATGTAAATTTGAGCCTGAGCATGAAATCGTACTCAGAAAGTTTCGTAATCTCGGAGCCAGGTCATGTAGTACTTCAGCAAAGTGGTGAGATCCACACCGGACCAGTCTACCCAGCTGTGCATGGGTACCCGGTAGGATCAGGTGGGATTATTAATCTTCTAGCGCCTGAAATGAAAGCTTTAGGTTGTATACTCCCAAGTGGGTTGAGAATGGGAAATGAACGCACACTGATCCATGTGACCAGGGTGATAATAAAACAAAACAATGTACAATTATGCATGTATTAAGAAGGTTGTGATACTGTTTGTGGCATTGTTTTGTTTGCAATCAGTGTCACAAATAGTCGCAATGAAGTGAGTTACATACTTTGGTTTATAGTACATTTTCAAAAATATATGCTTTACGCATCTATCAATGTTTATTTGTAGGCGATATAATTTATGCGAGTCATTTATTTATTATTTTTTTAACTTGGTTTAGTCGGATATAATTTAATGTCTGGTATAGTAATTATGGCTGATTTTTTTATCCTTTGTGCATGTGTCCATTTTATTTGTCCAAACAGGGATTTGATCCTCAAGGCATTCTGGAAGATATGCGCAAACTCAAACTGATAGTGAAAGCTCATGAACGACGCATTAAATCTCTCGAAGAGAAACTTTCACAATACGAATCAGAAGAGGACGAAACCAAAGCTTAACGTACTTGTCTTGCTTGGTATTTTACTGCCTTGCTTGTTACGTGTGTTTGTTTTTTTGGGCCTCGTTTCTTTGTGTTTACTGTCTGTTTTGTAATGCAGCATGTTTGCGTTGTTGTCATCTAACATATAGCAATAATAGTCGCGTTTCCGCGGGAGCACCGTCGTACGTGAGACGTGGATTTGTGCTTTCTCTGCACTGTGTTTTCAGCACTAGGAGTTTCATAGTCTCTCTGTAGTTGTATTCACGCACGGCTCTGTGTGCGGGGAGCTGGGCACAGCTTGGTCGTCGCCGCGTCTCTGATATACGAGCCAAGCATGGTGATGGTGTTCCTTGCTTCGTCTATGGCGATGTCGAGTGTGTGGGCATGTTTTAATCGTCACGTATGGGCGAAAGATTCCCACTGCGACGTCAAACAACAACTTACTCGTGTTTTGAGGGTCTGGGGAAAGAAAAAAAATTTCGACTAATTTAGGTGTTCAAACTGTTAGAGGGTTTGAGTTATTAAAGGGTTCCAAGTATTAGAGGGTTTGAATTATTAGATTCAACTTATTAGAGTGTTTGAATTATTAGAGGGTTCAGATTATTAGAGGGTTTGAATTATTAGAGGGTTCAGATTATTAGAGGGTTCAAATTATTAGAGGGTTCACATTATTAGAGGGATTGAATTATTAGAGGGTTCAGATTATTAGAGGGTTCAAATTATTAGGAAAAATACAGCATACTAAATGCAATGGCAAGTTCTTGAAGGAGATGTTTGTCGTTTGTTCACGAAAAGAGCATTGAAAAGATGGTTTAGATAGTAGAGAAATTAACTTATAAATAGGTGTTATTATGGCATGGTTAGCATGGTTAGTGTGTGATTTCTTTTGTTGTCATGTCATTAGATATCTCGAGTTTGTTTCTGTCTGTATCACTTTATTACCAGCATTTCCTTCATTTTTTAATTTTTAATTATTCCAATGAGTTTCATCATGTGGATAAATAGCATTCTGTTCCATAGAATCTCGGAGCTTAACAATTGCACAATCTTAGGAATTCTTACATTGGCGTTCAATTATCAATAGCAGTTATTCTTTGGGAACAATTGCGTTCATTATTTGCCATTTACAAATGTGTATCTTTGTTTTTAAATAATAGTTTTCAGTAATGGATAGAATTTATACAAGCAGATTACCCGACTTTTGTGATACGTTTGGAAGAAATTCTTTGCAAGTTTGGTAGTTGTACTGTTTGTGTCCGTATTATTATTGGGTTCAGTCCTGTTCAATTTTATTAATTGGGATTTGATATTGCGTCTACATTGATTTTCAAGGATATCTCCATTCTCCTTCTCCTTGGTCGGATATTGTTCAAAATTGGACTTCTATCAGAAATTACAATATTACAAATTTTCTGTCATATTTCTCTTATCTGTACCCTACTTGCATATTCTTTTGTCATTTTAGACCATTTTGATTATATTTTGGTCTCGCCATTTTGGCAATGTTTTCACACTTGTTTTAAGATATTTTAAACATTACTGTTTAATTATTAGTCAGTGTAGTCGTCGCATATGGGTGAAATATTCCCACAGCAATGTAAAACAACAGATTAATCTGTACACTTCTGAATTGCCATGTAGAGAGCTCGGAGGTTCTTGAAAGTTTTGAAACTGCATTACTTTTCCTTTGAAATGGGAGATAACTCATCTAGTGCAGGAATGTAGTTTATATAGATTATGCCCCCAGTCACACTGAGAGCTGCGACCATGTCACTTGTGCGACCTATGGCGGTCTTGGCCTGCTTGTGGGTTTTTATTCTGTGATTATGTAACAAGTTGAGACCAGTCGTGCAACTAGTAATGCATAGTTGTGCAAGTAGTCTTGCAGTAGCACGACTAGTTGTGAGACGCTGAAGTCCCACAATCAACCACGACAACATAAGACCCCCCAAGACTTGTAGCGCGACCATTGTACAACTATTGAAAACCTACCTACAACCAGCTACGACCAATTTGGTCACAGCCAGGTTTTTTAACATGATCAAAACCTCCCTACGACTGAATTCAGTCGTGTAACTACTCACGATCATCCGAGACCACCCCAGTCATAATCTGCTGTGCGTTGTTGTATCTCTCAGTGTGATTGGAGTATTGTATACTACCGGTAGTAGTTATGTTTTCACCATTTCATGTTGCATTTATTTCATATATTAATATTTCACAGTATTTGTTTCAGGTTTGTGAGTTTCTTAATTTTGTTTGATGTTTTTAACCTGTTATTACTGAACGATGTTCTATTATCATTTCTTGAAATTTTTACCAAATTATATTTTGTATCAATACATATTCAGCAACTAAAAGTTTCAAACCATATTGGTTTGAAAACTGTATAGTTTTATACTGTACAATTCTATATTCGTTGAGTTTATATTGCATGGTGTAATTGTTTGTATTAATTTTGAAAGTTATTCTTGAACAATTATCTTTTAGTAATATAGAAATAATATAGAAATAATTTAGATAGTTCAAACTCATTTGCATGTTTTGTGTACAGTTGAGTTATCTGTTTATCATTTTAAAAACCAAAACAGCATTTTTCACTTCTTGAACACAACATATTTGTTATTTTGTTGGTTTGTTTTGCATGAGTTTCCACATTTAATTCGTAATAGTTTTAGTTTCCTACAAGTTCAATAAAACATTGTGCTCAGTATCTTTTACCTAGACGTTAAAAAGAATATATTTTATTTTATTTTATAATAATAATTCATTATTCTTCTGTATACTCCCACCAATATTTTGAATTGATTTTGAAAAGATTTTATCTTAATTGAAGTTTTCAGATGTAATGTACAAAATGTTCCATTTGCAGTGTTTACTAAGATGTCTTACTATTTTTTTAAGTGACATGCTGATTGCAAATCTTGTTCAATAACCGCCAGTAAAAAATTAATTAATTAATTAATGAAAAATTAAATGTTAACAGTCAGATTGTTTTTGTCTTGTAGAAACCTTCTGAGGGTTTCGACCCCAAAGAAATCTTGGACGAACTGAAGCAGCTGAAGACAATGGTAAAGAAGCAGGGGAATCACATTGACGATTTGGAGACCCGGCTTCAAGCCTTGGAAGCTGGAAACCATGAGGAGGAAGTGAAAGAGGAGGAAATGACAGGGGAGGAAGAGGAGAATATGGTAGAGGAAGAGCAGGATTAATCACCACCAGCATGAACTCATCGTCCCAGCTTGTACCTTTTAGTCGGCAGATGTATGGCAGGGCAAGCCTTTGAGTACTTGGCCACACCAGAATTTGGAAGGTTTTACTTGGAAGGTCGTAAGGGGAGACAACTGCAATGTTTGGAAAAGAAATAGTGAGAAAACATCACATCATTCTTTTCATTAGTAAAGCTGGGTTTTTTTATGTTTTGAAGGTCATAAGGGTAGACAACTGTGATGATGGGAAAGAAAATTGTGAGAAAATGTTAATTTTTTTATTTTTTATTTTATTCGTAAAGCCATTTTTATTTTCGTTGCATATGGGCAAGCTGTTCCTGCTGCGACTTAAAGCACTACATCAATCAATCAATTATTGACCTCCATTAAGGTTATTTTAAACATACTGTGGAATAAGAAGAAGAGTATGTGAGTGTGTGTTACCTTACCTGATAGATGTTAAAATTACTTTGAAATAGGAGTGGCAAACATCTAGGCAAATTACCACGCAAGTTCACTATCTGTAAAAGGCCCACCGCATACATTAGTGTCGAATACCATACACCCCAGTGCTGAGAATATTCCACCAAAGACGTGTAGAGCATGATCCAGTTGGTGTGTCCAAGGTGCCAAAGGCTTTCAAAGAACGTACATTGTATATTTATAACATGCTAGGCCCCCACCATGTATATGTTACTGTGTACCCATGTAGTGGCGAGTGCCTCGTATAGTACAACCCTTTCATTCAGTGTAACATTATATGGACTAAATGACTATTTGTAATATTGTGTAGCACAAAGTGCACTGGGCCAATAGTATATGTATCTCTTTGATTTCTTCTTCTTTTTTTTTTGTCTACTTTTGTAACAGATCCCGTAGATTCTGATGGACTGGGTACTAAATATAATTAACTATGAGAACCTGTCCCGTGTTCAAATGCTAATTATGATACATCTTTACACTGCTTTTTTCATTATAATTATTATTATTATTATTATTATTATTATTATTATTATTATTATTATTATCATTATCATTATTATTGTTTTCTTCACTTTTATTTTATTATGTTACCATATTATTTTGTAACATGCTGATCAAACATGTTCTCTCTAGATAGTGGACTCAATGAACCAAATTGACACAATGTGTACCTACAATGTGTACCTACAATGTGTACCTACAATGTGTACCTACAATGTGTACCTAAAGGAAGTAATTTGTGCAACTGATAATTTCCAATTTGCTATATTTCAAAACCAGGCACGTATTTGGTTCCGAGTTGTAATGACATTGTGGTATAATTCTGCTGAACAAGAATAATTCTGTACAAAACCAAGGCTTGAGAATTTGATTCATATTGGAATTGATAACCAATTCATTGCTTCTATGGTTTTAACATTGTTGAGTCCCTGCAGCCAGACAATAACCCGCAGAAAACAATTTTATCGTTGATTAATTAATATTGTACTGTACAATTAAGAAACAGTTGAAATGTTGGTATTGCCAAGTATTTGCGAGATTCAGTAAGTAGAAAACAAACCCTTTTCATATTGGCGTATTGATGATTGTGTGGGTAGTTTTAGTGGCTGTGTAATCTTCTCTGGGTAGTCCTGTCTGGGGAGTCTTTTGGGGATGTCTGGGGAGTCTTTGGGGCTGTCTGGGTAGTCTTTGGGCTGTCTGGGGAGTGAGGGCTGTCTGGGTAGTCTTTAGGGACTGTCTGGGTAGTCTTTAGGGACTGTCTAGGTAGATCTTGGGGGCTGGGGGCTTCATCTGAGGTCTATTGTTATTGTTACCTCTTTTGTTTTACTTCTGACCTCTAGGTTACGAAACCTTTCCGAGTACAGTTTTTGCATCGAAATTTGAGTGGAAAATGTTGGTTGAGCATTAAATCGTACTCAAAAATGTTTCATAACCTCGGGGACAATTTTTGCAGACATATTAAAGTCGACCATTCCTGTAGTACATTTGAGTACTTGCATATTTGTGTTTGAAGGTCGCTGTTCATAATATTGCCCATCTTGGGAGGCAGCATACAAAAAAATATAACAATATTCAACATGCCTCAACTATGCAAGGGGCAGAGAACTCTGTGCTTAATACTCTGCTAGTCCTATTTTGACAATATACGCTGTCACCATTTATGCTTATAATATTGTGATTTTTTTTAAAAAACATTTTGTTTACATTTGCCCACACTTATATTGTATCATTTCACAACATGCAACTCAGCGAAATGTTTTTGTTCTTAAATTTTCTATAATTTCCAAGTGCCTTTTGTCATTTATGATGATACATAGTGCTGGTGATGCACGGCTGATTCTTTCATGATTGTAAATATATTCATGCGCTTTACACCGACATAAATAAATAATACGTTACTGTTATAACTTGTATGATGATTATCTGATAGTTGGAAGATCAATTCATTGAATCATTATGTTATCTTTGTATGCCTATTTATATATCTCACATTTCAAACTTTGTCTACTAGCAGTATATATCCAACATTTTGCTACAATGTCTAATTCACCCATTATTACCAGTCTCATCTACAATAGATTCAGGAAAAATAAATCAACACATGTATTAAAACATTAATGTCCTGTTTCTAATAATAACTAAAATTTCTGAGCTAATAGAAAAATAATTCTGTTTCTAGATTCTACCCAACTACTTAATTAATCCCTATGTCCTATTTGTTATTAGTAGTTTGGTATTAAGCTTAATTATTGCTTTAGATAATAATAATAATAATAATTTTCATTGGTTCATATCGTCGCAAATGGGTGAACGATTCCCGCAGCGTTATACTCCATAATCATTCTCTCATTGGTTCATATCGACCAATGGAATGTAAGGAGATGTCTAATGAACCTGACCCACGTATCACTGAATGATCGTAGCGCTACGAGAGTCGTAACTCCTATACGCAAACATGGAGATACGAATGTCATAGTGCTGCACTTATTTCGTGGAATGTGTGGTTGATGTCCATTTTCTAGGTAAATTAGTCCAGTTTCAATGTTCATTTCAATGTTCTCTACACATATTCACTTACAAACTAGTCTTGTGTGAAGCAGTGATGAGACAGACACAGAACCCAGCATTGAAGGAACAAACAATCGGCCGTAGTCGACTCAAATGTTTTATAGCATTATATACATGCCCAGTGAAGGGAAATTTCATATTTTCCAAATTCTGAATGCCATTGCGGACAAATGTGTACCATCAATTGATTTAATATGTATTTGACTATCTCCAGGCTGGAGGCAACCAGAGATGCCCTAAAAGGCAGTACCTGTATCTAATCCAGCAGGGAGAGGGTTAATTAAGTTTGTTCACTACTTTGCTGCATTGTGTAATTGGCAATGGTATGCAGTTTGATCTATGGAATATTTTATATGCTTGTGCTATGTTTGTTTCAGGAAATATGTCAGTGTGTTCCTCGATGAAGTACCGAATGCATGAAACTAATTTACTGTATCTCGAGATGGTGTTTTTTTTGTGCAAATAATTGTATCGTTTTCAAAGAAAATTTGTTTAATTCTCAACTGAACATGTTGAAGCATGTTGTTATTAATATGATCCACAGACAAAACAATTGTAAAGAATTTCATGTTCCTTCGATGTTATAGTTTGTTTTTTTAACAGTTTTCTGCAAATATACATTTGTTGGGTTTGATATATATCTGTATATCATTCCATGTTGAAAATGTGATAGCATTATTAGCTGACAATAACACTGCATCTTTCTGTATAGCAATAAAAGTCAAATACAGGCAAAAGTAGAAGAATTTCTTTGTTAATATAAGTTTGTAGAAAGCTATATATTCTTGTAAGTGATAAGAACATGCATTGCCTTATTAAAAACTGCAAACGTGTGGTTCCGTTGCTGTATGTATTGTAAATAATATTCAGGTCACTTGCTCCTTCACTAATATTAAATTTTTAATGTAGAAATATGTGAATATTTGAACATTCAGTGCAATTATTCTGAACTTTGAACAGGGTTAGAAACTATGTTTATAATTGTTGACTGGTATATAATAATAATAATACTACCAACTACAACAATAGGAAAAGACTTTTCATAGATTTCAGCATGTTGTATACTGTAATCTCGCCTTTCAGCAATAAGCAAGAATTATGATTGGCTAATCAACAAGAATGTTGATTGGCAGATTATAATAGTTGTGTGTCAAGCCAAGCCAATGTAAAATTTCATATCTCAAGAAGATAAAAAAATATAATAATACCATTGCACAAAGTTTAGACAGTCGGAAGATGATGCTATGAAAAAGTCTTTTGTTTTCTGTACATGTCTTGTTCAGTTGTCAGTTGTTAACCTGATCAACATGTTAATACTGTATGCTTCCACTGTAACTTGTATAGATCACACACAACACTTCCACAGACACTCGAATCAATGTTACAGTTGGTTGAAGACATAACTGGTCATTATAGCAGCTTTATGCAGGAGTGGTTATATGAGATGTTGTATAGTTTTAGTGGAGTTGGGGACAAGAAAATTAATCTGATGGGGGTTCCACTAAATTCCTGCAATCATTCAGAAAAGTAAAGTTAAATGTGTACTCATTTTAGTTTTCAATTTTGACCATTTTATTATAAACTAAAATTTAATGTAATACATCCAGAATTTTTCTTTCTTCTTTTTAATTAAATAAAAAAATATATATTTTTGGTTTTAATTATTATTATTAATATTGTAGGGGATCAAATATGTACTCTCGTGCCACTGATGTTGATTGCTAAGTACAAGACAATACAGACAAGTCTTTGACCAATTTTAGCATTGCTAGAGTGTCTCTGACAC
Organism: Lepetodrilus fucensis; assembly: GCA_032361325.1. Taxonomy (NCBI): domain Eukaryota; kingdom Metazoa; phylum Mollusca; class Gastropoda; order Lepetellida; family Lepetodrilidae; genus Lepetodrilus; species Lepetodrilus fucensis. Next base: position 13,336 of record JAUTBV010099866.1, read on the forward strand.
CCCGCGGCCAGCCTGTACGTACACTTGATGCTGTTTGTTGACGGAACTGTGCGCTTGGTACGCTGTATCAGTGTACACTCCACCACTGCTTGTACAGTACACCTACTACTGTCCTTTTTTTTAAACCTAACGATGTACATTTTCATCATCATTAAGTATGGCAATAAACTGCTGTAGATTTATCTATCTTTATCTTTATCTGATCCTTGCTCGGGGTACCTGGCCCCAAGATTACAAAACTTTTCTGAGTACGATTTCATACTCAACTCGGAATGTTGTTCATAAAATGATGTGACGTCATAGCCTGAGATTCGTAGCATGTGAGTTGAGCACAAAAACGTACTCGGGCTATGACGTCACATGACATTTTATGAACACCATTCTGGGTTGAGTATGAAATCGTACTCAGAAAAGTTTCGTAATCTCGGGGCCAGTATTTTCATATTTTAACATCCTCACTACTGCAGGCATATCTATCTATATGCCCAAAACACATGCACAATGGAACACTTCAGCAGAGAGAAGGTTAAATACATGGACCGATGACTGGTCGTGATGCTTTACTGTGTGTATGTTAACCCTCTCCATGCTGAAGGCAACCATAGATGCCCTAAAAAGCTGTGCCTCTGCCTAATCCAGCATGGAAAGGGTTAATACCGATAACATACTCAAAGTGCCACATTTTTATCCCCCATCAATGGATCAGTGTGCACTCGGTGTTCCTTCTCAACCCCCTGAGGAATGTACAAGCCAAGCTTCCAGGTCCAGCACTGCGAGGTTACCATTCACATGTCGTCCTATGTTGGAAAGGGTGAACGCAATACACTGTACTATATTTCAATGCATGGCACCTTTTGCCACAGGAATGTCTCTTAAGAAATATTTTTAATTTTCTTTTAGAAATTTCGTAGCAAATGCCGTTGAAATGGGTGAAAGATTCCCGCAGCGATGTTAAACTCCATATTCACTCACTCACTCACTTTTAGAAATTGGACATGTTTTTAATATACACTGTATATTATTATAATAATACTGTCCCAGAGAACACGAAAACTTTTTTTCAGAAGTTTCATGCTCAGATTTTGTTTACAAATGTACATACATGTATAAAGTTTTAGTTTGAGCATACTCAAAAAGTTTCGTAATCTCAAGGCCTGTTGTGTTATTTGAGGATTCCTTTAGGAAACGTAATTTCGAATTCCAATTATGTATGAAAAAATATCATAGGTGTTCAGCACCGAAAGAAAATACTCCTGTACATATACATATGCATCCTGCAGAAGTTGACCATTCTTGACCATAGTACTATCACAGACTGGGAATATCCATAACACATATGGCAACTTACGGTCAGGAGTGTGGAACGAGTTTGTCCTAGGCCTATTATGTATACTAAGCATGCATGCGTGACATCCTCGAAAACACAAGCCATTATGACTACACTAACCTAGTCAAATACCCTGGGATCTACACTATCTATGTAGAACTCTGTTTTCTATATGAACAGCCCAAATGAATATATGAATACATTATATTTATATCAACCAATCAGTCCTACGTCTCGTAACTACGTCACGCGACTGTTGCGTGGGGGTTACGTGTGCTCTAAATATATCGATTCAAAGTTATCTCCGCCTAGCTTGGATTGGTCGATATATTTAGAGCACTTACGTGTTGAAAACGGAGTTCTATATTATAGACTGTGATCCCAGGGTATTTGACGGAGGTTAGTGTAGTCATAATGGCCCATGTTTTCGAGGATGGCATGCACGAGAGCTGTAGAACATTTACACTACGCTGACAAGATAAGAAAGAAGCTAATAATATATCGACAGATGTGTATTGTATGTTTATTGCATCGTGTCATCACTATATTCTATTACAAGTAATGAAGTAGGCCTACAGTGCTATAATTGACACAACACCATCAACGGGAAGAGAGACAGACAGACGTATATATAGGGACGAGATAGATAGACACATACATACACACATTAGTTTTAACATAGGATAAGGATAAATACAAATGAAATATCTATGTACATATAATTATAATATAAACTACGACGTTTCGTCTGCAACTATGCAGACTTCATCAGACATGCAGTTAATAACTGTGGATAAGAGATTGCAACTCTACCCGGCCGTATCAACAATTGCACCATATGCAATTTGATGCTTCAGTTACGTGATCGTATCAATGAATAACCCACAGACGGGATATTGCCCAGTGTAGAGACTACTGTTAGCTGTCCATGTAAATCTACATAAGGACAAACGCCAAGTGGAAATCTATATAATACATTGTTATTTCCTTTTTGCATCGTTGACCGCGTGCGCATGAATATACAGTAGCTTATCTGAAACTGGAATTTCGCAATAACATGAATTATCCGGTAACTGTATTGTCGGGTGCACGGATACTTGGCCTATAATTGGAATTCTGTGAAGCTGCATGGGTATGATGGATCGTACACTATCTTAACAGTACAAGCATACTTTCTTCAATAAAGAATCATAATGATAATGAACTCGTATAGTGTGGCATTAGCCTATAATTATATAGTCTAATGTGAAGACACCTAATGAATGGATTTTTAATATTGTAATATTTTTGTTTGGCCTAGGTCCTATTCTAATATGTACTACCGTATATACAAAATAATAGGTTGTATGCATTAAAGCCTATATGTGAGATGCTTGTTGTGTATCTAGACAAGAAATAGAGCCTATACATTAAGAGGCATTTCTCTCTCTCTCTTGCTCTCACCCTGTCTCCACCCCCACCCCCTCTCTCTCTC
>JAUTBV010099888.1:0-16135 GCA_032361325.1 Lepetodrilus fucensis
AATGGAGCGCTTTCTTTCCGCCACAATTTTTAGAAAAACATCGTTTACCTGCTGGGCAGAATCGGTATCAAGTGAAGCAGTGGGTTCATCCAGGATCAAGATTTTTGGATTTGTAGCCAATGCTTTAGCAATAGCCACTCGTTGTTGTTGCCCCCCGGACAATTCATAAGGGAGGCGAGCAAACAATTCTTCTTTGATATCAAGATTTTCTAGAATTTCTTTGGCTACTACTTTTGGATTTTCTGTATTTTGATTCCATTGCACCACTTCGGCGACACTATCTAAAATCAGCTTAGAAGGCGTCAAGGAGTTGGCTGGATTTTGGAATATCATTTGGGTGGCACTGAAACCAACGCCTTCCATCGTCCCTTTATCCGGAGTCGCAATACCTGCTAATATTTTGGCGATAGTGGATTTTCCGGAGCCTGACGCACCTAATATACCGAGAATTTCCCCTTCCTTTAAATCGAATGAAATAGATTTAAGTGCGTGGATTTTATGTTTTTTTTGTAGAAATATTTTGCTGATATTATTTACCGAAAGGACTATTGGTGTCTCTAATTTTAGAGTAGTTCTAAAAGCTTGATGAGCGGCAGTTACCTTGCGGATAAAAATTTGATCCTTTAAAGAATAAATTCTATCTGCCATTTGATTCATCACTTTTCTATCGTGACTTGTCCATAATATGGTCAAGGCATATTCTAGTTGAATTTCACGAATTAATTCTAAAACTTTGCGCTCAATAGCGACATCCAAAGAAGCCGTTGGTTCATCCGCAATTAAAAAAGAAGAACCTTTTGCTAAAGCTATGGCAATTAATATACGTTGCTGTTGTCCACCAGAAATTTGATGTGGGTAAGCTTGCGCAATTCGATCTGCATCTTTTATTTTGACTTGTCCTAATAATTCTAAAACCCGTTTCGTTCTTTCTTCCTTTTTAATATTAAGTAAAGCTTCGCTAATTTGTGCCCCACATCGCATGGTTGGATTTAAGGCTTGTTGTGGGTTTTGAAAAATCATGGCCATCTTGGATAGCACTGCGCTTGGAAGGCGTTTGGATTTAGATAAATCTAGCGAAAAAGTAGTTCCCTCAAAATGATAATCAATCGTCCCCGTAGCAATCGCGGATTCGGGTAACAAGCCCGTAATGGCTAAAGACAATAAGCTTTTACCTTGACCAGAAGGGCCATGCAAACCCAATGTTTCTTTTCTGAAAATAGCCAAACTAACAGGAGCTAATGCATAGTTTGGCTCATCAAAAAACTTGATGGAAACGTTATTTATTTCAATTAGCGTATCCATAAATATCCTGAATTATTTGCGCCGTACAACACAGTGTTCTTTCTCGAATTCAAAACTCAATGGACTTTTATTTTCTAACCAATCGACTAAAGTTGGCCCCAACATCTCCCCTCTCCAACCTGCTGTCAACGTCTTTGGAAAGTTTTCCAAAAGTGGATTACTAAGCCCTAACCCATTGACTACCAATCCTTCCGGAACCCCAAAATCATAACAACGCTGTTTAATCATCAGCTTCAAAAAGGTATACCGAAGGTTCTCTTCAGGGGTCTTTTTAGTAATGTTATTGACCACCTTGAGTATTTCTTTTTCTTCTGGTGTTGTATCTTGGTCAGCATAAAAGTCCTGGAACATTCTCCAGTTTCTACGAATCTTAGAGCGATTTAATAACCGATGTTTTCTGATTTCAGATTCAGGCTCTTTGATACTTTTAACGACTTCCATAACCATTTTTAGTGGAAAAATAGAATCTTTGGACACATTGGCTTTTGAAGCTTCTTCGGCCCTCCATTTTATAATTCTTAAAACTAGTTTTTTTTCTTTAGCATAGAGTTTGGACATTTTTCGGAACTTCAAAAACTCTTCTTCCCATTCAATCGCAGAAGTGGAAGTTCTGATCATTATTTCAAATTCTTCTTGCGCCCAAGCTAGCATATTGGCTTTTTCTAATTGAGCTCTAAACCTAGTCCAAAGTTCAAAGAGGTACCGGACATCATCAGCGGCATAGACAATCTGTTTTTGCGAAAGCGGACGACGACTCCAATCAGTCACACCTGCTGCTTTCCCTATGGCTTGCCCCAATTCATCTTTTATCATTTTTTGGAATCCAACTGGGTAAGGATAACCTAAAAAACCTGCTGCAATCTGCACATCAAAAACATTACTGGGGTTCGTATTATATAAAGCATACAACAGCGCATAATCATTATTACCAGCATGGGTTAATTTCAGGATATTGGGATCTTCCATCCAATTCAACAAAGGACTAATATCTTTTAATTCAATTGTATCAATCAGGAATATACCGTGGACACTACTTATTTGAATCAAACATAAAAGAGGTATAAGTCTATGTTCACCAATAAATTCTGTATCAAATCCGATCCATTCTACATCTTGGTGCTGCGCTACAAATTCATCGAAAGCAGACTTGCTTTTAATAAATACGGGTGGGTCTTGGTGGGTCATTAATAATTTTTAGTTCATTTAGAATACGACTACCTTCTGGCGGTATAATCTAGATTCCGTTTGAACTAACAAAAAGTAAACGCCTTGTCCTAGATTAGACACATCTAATTCATAATTTTGTCGCAAGACCAAAGGTAAACTTTTTCCCGCAAGGGAGACCATTTGTACAGATAAAATTGATTGATTACCTGGCAAATCCAAAGAAATATAGGAATGAGCAGGATTTGGACTGACTTGAATCGCCTCAATAGCTGGTGAACGAGTAGCGACCAACTGGGCGCAGATAGGTACAAAAATATCCGTTGTGGAACATCCAGCCGCATTTCCGCCTATACTCACTACGCCTCCTATTTCATGCAAATTTAACACATCACATAGTTCAACGCAATCTTCTAAATTTTCATTTGAATCAATGTACAAATCACCTCCAATAGACATCAGTCCATTCAACGCATTCAAATCATGTAAAGCAGGATTGAACGTAATAACCAAATCACGACCTATCGTATTCAATTCCATAAGCCCATCAAAAGACGACAGCCCATCATTATAATTAATAGTTAAATCTTCCCCAATTGAGCTAACACTAGCCAAACCACTCATATCATTCAGACTACCATTATCATGAATTCTAACACTACCTGTAACCGTAGAAATCCCAGACAATCCAGTCATATTTTTTAAAGAACCATTACCTAATAAAATAATATCTCCAGTAACAGATTGGATATTCTTAAAACCATCAATTGATTCTAAGCTATTATTATTAACAATAAATAAATCTTCTTTCACTTGTGAAAGCAGCGGAAATTCAATAATACTTTTTAATTTTTTGTTCGCAAGAATAGAAATGGACCCTTTAATATTTTTAATTCCTTGCAGGCCCGATAGCCCTTCTAACAATTCATTCTTCTGAATCGAAACGGCTCCTTTAACTTCCACAATTCCTTCTAAGCCAATTAAACTTGTAATGTCTGACAATGTATCTCCAATCACAAGCGACCCATAAATTACACTCACATCTGAACATTCATAAACAAACTCATCCACTTCCGCTTGATTGGTTAGGAATAAATCACCTGTAATGCACTGTGCCTGACTGGTATAGATGGTCACCACCATCATCACCAGCAACAAATAAAATTTGCCCATGACTCGTCGATTATGTCAATAAAATTGTTGTTGTTCTACACAAAAATAATGATAAATGGAACACAATGCTTGGGCTATGTCAGAACCTATGATTTAAAATCGGCTATCCTTATTAAGAAACAAACCTATTACATTGATAATCAGCATCTTACTACTTAATTTTTTATTATATATAATTTAAATACATGTAAATATTAACGGAAATTATCACTATAAAACTCCAGTACGCGCTCATCGACAATCACATCTTGCATCCGGATACGCTCTTTGAGAACGATCCCCTCCAAGGTTCTACATCGGCTTAAAGCGACATATAACTGCCCGTGAGCGAAGGCCCCTGTGCCCAAATCAATAATGGTTCTATCAAAAGTTTTACCTTGACTTTTATGAATCGTAATCGCCCAAGCGGGCTTTAAAGGATACTGCGTAAAAGTGCCAACAATTTCATTATCAATTTTTGCTGGATTTTTTTCGTCAATTTTATATTTGACAATTTCCCAATCCACTTTTGGCACATCAAAAGTTCTGATATTTTCGTCTTCGATTACCTCAACTGTAATCTTATCTGGTTTTAATGTTTTTACAATACCAATGGTTCCATTGTAAAATTTCTTTTCTGGATCGTTTCGTAAAAACATGACCTGTGCGCCTTCTTTTAACGCAAGTACCTGACTAGCTGGAAACAATCGTTCTTGAAACATCCCTTTTGTTTTCCCAAAATAATTTACGACTGGCGTTCCCAAAGCATCAAGATGTTTTTGATTAATTTTATTGACGGTGGCATTCCTTGCGGACAAAGTTATATAAAAGGCTTCCGCTTCAAACTTGGGTAAGTATCGCATATTCAAATCCTCCAAATCATCATAGTCCACGCCCCCACTTCGGACTGCATCTAACAACCGCAAAAACATCCGATTCTCCTGTCGGTAAATTTTACGAAATTCCATAAACTCTAAATGAAATCCATCTTGAAATACCTTTGCAGAAAAAAAGTACGGCGTGTCATAATTGGTGGACATAAAATACTTCTCCTCATCTGTAGCGACAACCGGTGGCAACTGAAATAAATCTCCAACCAACACCACTTGAACGCCACCAAAAGGGTTTGGGTCATCCCGATTCACACGTAACATCCGATCAATATTATCCAACATATCCGCACGCACCATCGAGATTTCATCGATGACTAAGACTTCCATTTCTTGGAAAAGTTTTCGTTTCTTGGGATACACACGCTTAATATCGCGTAAGGTCAACAGCCTAGGCGGAAAACCAAAAAAGGAATGAATCGTCTGACCTTTTACATGAATAGCAGCCACGCCAGTAGGTGCCAATACGATCATTTGTTTACGGCTAGATTCCCGTAATAAATTCAAAAAAGTACTTTTTCCAGTACCGGCTTTACCCGTAATAAAGAAGTTCTGCCCTTCATGTTCAATGCTATTGAGGGCGTATCGAAAATCTTCGTTGAGTTCTAATGCTTTAAATTCTTTTTCCACTTTTAACCAACAGTTACTATGGCATTTAGTTCGATTTCAAAAAAAGAATAAGCTATCATTTCACTTTACGGATCACTGTAACATAGACGGGAAAGTGGTCGCTATACCCACCGATATAATGTCCGCCAGCAAAGGTTCTAAAAGGATAACCTCTATACTTCCCTTGACTTTGTGTCAAATATTTTGGGTTATATACATGTGCTTTATAGAATTTAAATTCATTGCCCTTCGGCTTCAAATAGGATTCTGATAAAATAACTTGGTCAAATAAACTCCAAGCATCCCGATAAGCTAAAGTTCCTTCCCCATTCCGATACATTTTCATCCAAGGGTTATAAAATCCTTTCTTTCTCACTTTACTAGCTTTGCCTCTTGCGCCTAATATTTTTTTGACGGAAGGACTTGTAGGGTCATCATTCAAATCCCCAATAATAACGATCTGCGCTTTGGGATTCACGACCAGAATAGAATCGCTCAAATGTTTACAAATTTCTGCTGCTTTTATTCGATTCGGTTGGCTTCTTTTTTCTCCTCCACTACGAGAAGGCCAGTGATTCACCATTATATGAATCGGTTCGCCCAATAGTTTTCCTTGCACATATAAGACGTCTCGTGAAGGATGTTCCGTTCCATCATCATTTATAAGTATCAGTTCGTAAGTCTGAGATTTTTCAACTTTTAGGTATTTTTCTTGATACATCAAGGCCACATCAATTCCTCTTTTGTCTGGCGAATCAAAATGGACAATTTGATATTTTCTTGAAGCGACAGCCTCTTGCTTCACAAAATCGGCTAAAACAGAACGATTTTCTACTTCTGCCACACCAAAAAAGGCTAGACCATCTTTATTGGTTTTGATACCCATTTCACTGATGACTTTCGCAATATGGCCCTGTTTTTCATAATATTTCTCTGTATTCCAATGCAAATCACCATTTACAGAGAAAGCCTTATCACGCACATCTTTAGTGTCTATCGTGTCGAAAAGGTTCTCAAAGTTATAAAACCCAAAATGCACGATTTCATACTTGTCTTGGGCAAATAAGCTAGAGAAAGTAAGGAAAAAAGCAAAGAAAAATGATAATCGCATAGGACAGTGTTTTTGTTTGCTCAAATATCGTATAAATAAATGAGACTAGGGTTAATTGTACGTTAAACATTGAGGATTCAGATCAGATAAATTCTCAAACAAATTTCCACAACATTCGTATATTTGCATAAAATAATAACCTAATGGACAACAACGAAATAACAAATAAAGCCGTTTTGTGGCTTTCTGCCCCTTTTGATGAGGCTACCCAGAATGAAATTAAGGAACTCATCGAATTGAATGACCCCGATGCATTAAAAGATCGATTCTACAAAAACCTGGAATTTGGAACAGGTGGCATGCGTGGCATCATGGGTGCCGGTATAAATCGGATCAACAAATATACTTTAGGAAAAAATACACAAGGGCTATCTAATTTTTTGCGCAAGCAGTTTCCTGAAAAGGATCTAAAAGTAGTCATTGCTTATGATTGCAGACATAATTCTAAAGCTTTCGCAAAAGAAGTAGCTAATGTCTTTTCGGCGAATGGAATCAAAGTTTTCTTGTTTGAGGACTTGCGCCCAACGCCTGAACTTTCTTTTGCTGTTAGACATTTAGGTTGTGATGTTGGAATCGTATTGACGGCTTCACACAATCCACCAGAGTACAACGGCTACAAGGTTTATTTCAATGATGGTGCTCAAATTGTCCCGCCACAAGATGGACAAATTATTGGAGAAATAAATGCACTTTCTTTTTCAGATATTAACTTCAATGGAAAGCCTGCATTAATAGAATCTATCGGCGGTGATGTCGACCAAGCTTTCATTGATGCGTCGGTGACTAACGGAACTTTCCCGACTACAACGAACCGAGATAATTTAAAAATAGTCTTCACTTCGCTACACGGAACTTCTATCACCATCATTCCTGCAGCTTTAAAGCAAGCCGGTTATCATGATGTCCATATTGTTGAAGAGCAACTAAAACCAGACGGTGATTTCCCAACCGTAAAATCACCAAATCCAGAAGAACCTGCTGCACTCAAAATGGCCTTAGCATTAGCTGAAAAAGTCGGTGCTGATATTGTCATTGGAACGGATCCTGATTCTGACCGAATAGGCATTGCAGTAAGAGACACCGAGAATAATTTAAAATTATTAAACGGTAATCAAACGATGGCTTTAATGACCGACTTTTTACTTAAAAAATGGAAAGAAGAAGGTCGTTTGAATGGCAAGCAATTTGTCGGCTCTACGATTGTATCTACTCCTTTGGTTATTGACCTTTCGGCAAATTATGGGGTAGAAACGAAAGTTGGACTTACCGGCTTCAAATGGATTGCTAAGATGATTAGTGATGCTGAAGGGAAACAAGAATTCATTGGTGGTGGTGAAGAGAGTTTTGGTTATTTAGTGGGTGATTTTGTTAGAGACAAAGATGCGGTTACAGCAGCACTTTTGGCTTGTGAAATTGCCTCTACTGCCAAAGAAAATGGCTCCTCCATGTATGATTCATTATTACAAATATATGTGGACAATAAATTTTACAAAGAACACTTAATTTCAGTTGTCAAAAAAGGTATTTCTGGGGCAGAAGAAATTAAGAAAATCCTTGTAAAAATGAGAGAAAATCCTTACACTTCTATTGACGGTTCTAAAGTAAAATTTGTGTTTGATTACCAATCTTCTATTTGTAATAATAAACTAACTGGCGAATCGACTCCAATAGATGTACCGAAGTCTAATGTGCTCATTTATGAAACAGAAGAGGGTACTAGAGTTGCTGCTAGACCTTCTGGAACAGAACCCAAAATCAAGTTCTATTTTAGTGTAAATGCTCCTCTGAATAGCAAAGAAAACGCAAAAACAGTGGAACAAAATTTGGATACAAAAATTCAACGTATTATTACGGAATTGAATTTATGATATTAAATAGGTGCGGACGTTGAGATAAGGCATGCCTTGTCCCAACGTCCTGCCCTATTATTTTATCTCCTCAAAAAATCCTGTCTTTTTATTTTTCTTTACATTATCCCAATTAAAATACCGGCCATTCATCGCCACATAGACGCCTGGTTCCAATACTTGCGCAAAAGCGATAGCAGCACCCAAATTAAAAAACCCATCGGAAGAAGTTCCAAAAGCATAAGGCACCATTGCACCCAACAGAATAATGGTCTTGTCTGTCATTTTTTTTGCTGCAAGGTAAGCAGCCGTTTCGGCGATAGTATCCGTCCCATGTGTGATTAAAACATCTTTGGATTTAGCTCTTTTACAATTATGAGCGATAATTTCACGATCATCATCTGTCATTTCTAGGCTATCAATCATCATCAACGTTTTGACGTCTAAAGGGACATTACAACGCCCGACTTCCATCATCTGTTTAAGATGTGTATCTTTAAAATAAAGCTCCCCCGTCAGGAAATTATACTCTTTGTCGAAAGTGCCCCCTGTCACAAATATTTGAATCATTTCATTTAGTTTTGAAGCGCAAAGTTAGGGTTTTTAATTTAACCAAACTATTCTTATCTTAGCATCAAAAGAACATGAAAATTCTCCTATTTTTCCTATTCCTTTCTGCGACTCTCTTTGGTCAATCTTGGGAAGTTACGACATTCAACAACATGCCCGAAGCGGTTACAAACAATGCTGTTGCGGAGGGCTTTATCGATGATACTGCTTTTGTTTATACATTTGGCGGACTGGATGAGACCAAAATTTATTCTGGAATTCACTTGAGGTGTTATCGCTACAATACCGTGTCCAAAATCTGGCAGGCAATTCCAGATTTACCAGATTCCATAGGCAAAATAGCCGCTGGTGCAAGTCGCATTAAAGATACTATTTATATCATAGGCGGTTATCACGTTGCCGCAAATGGCAATGAAACTTCCTCCAAAAAAATCCATCGCTACCATATTGCGACAAATACTTTTTTAGCTGATGGAATGGACATCCCTAAGCCAATAGATGACCATGTTCAAGCCGTCTGGAGAGATAGCTTAATTTATGTTATTACAGGCTGGAGCAATACTACAAATGTCAACAATGTCCAAGTCTATAATCCTGCTACGAATCAATGGACCGCTGGATCGCCATTGCCCAACACAAGTAAATACAAATCTTTTGGGGCTTCTGGAACCATCATTGGAGATACAATTTATTATTTTGGCGGAGCAAGAATAAGCAATAATTTTCCGATTCAAAACAACCTTCGTATAGGCATTATTAATCCCAATAATCCCTATGAAATAACTTGGCAAGTCCAAACCCCAAATCCTGATATCGTCGGCTATCGGATGGCTGCTACTTCCGTAAAAGGACGCCCGATTTGGATTGGCGGAAGCAATACAACCTACAACTATAATGGTATCGCTTATGATGGAAGTGGAGGCGTTACGCCTTCTAATTCTTCGGTTTATCTCCAAGATATTGATGATCCAAATTGGACTACCCTATTTAATGAATTACCGATGGATTTAAGAGGTATCGCAAGTATAAATGATACAACCCGATTTTTGGTCGGCGGAATGACTGATAATCAAGTCGTTAGCAATAAACTACTTCAACTTAAGTGGGCAGCAAATATCACAGGTAACAAGACTTTTACAAAACCTGATTTCTTCATTAAGCTTTCGCCAAATCCTACCCACGATATTCTAAACATCGAAATAGGTAAACAGACAACCCATTATCAAATCAGAATATCAACTATTGAGGGGCAGATCGTTCTACAAGAAAAAGGGTTTACAAGCAAAAAACAATTGAATATCAAGCATTTACCGAAAGGAACCTACCTGCTTGAAATTATAACGGCAAAGGACCTTGCCGCTGAATGGTTCCTCAAAGAATAATAAACGAAGAATTAGCGGCAAAAACGGAACTCCTTATTTCCCAATTCCGTAGAAATAGCTATGGAAAATACAACGTTAGGAATTGGCTCAAGAGTAAAGCATCCGGCATTCGGATTAGGAGCAATTATTCAACTACATCAAGCCGCTTACGATGTCTGTTTCATGCAATATGGCATAAAGGAAGTCGCCAAAAACTACACTGCTTGGGAGGTGATAGAAGCGCTTCCGATTGAATCTGCTGTATCCTTTTCAGGCGTTGAAGAATCCTTAGCTAAAATTTTGAAAGCTTGGTCTGATATCACAGAAATAGTCGAAATTGGGGAACGATGGGATGGTGGCACACTAATCATCAAATCCAAAGAAGAAGGCATCAAACCAAAAGAAATACCTATCGACACTTTCTTCCATAAAATTGTGATGGTCCGGGACAGAATACGTGTCATGGAACAACGCATTAACGCCAATAAGTCCCTTTCGGAAAGCGATAAAATAGACTTACAACAATATATTACCAGAATATATGGAAGCCTCACTACTTTCAATGTCTTATTCAAATACAAAGAAAACCACTTCGTTGGTGAACGAAAGGGCCAATAACCTAACCATAGAGCCAATACATTTCGGGGTCGTGTCTTAAGGGATACGGCCCTTTTTAAAATGTAAGCGCGTACCGTAGCATTTATAGAAGCCGCTCGTTATTAATCCTATTTTAACAGAAAATTACCAGAATTTAACATCTCAGCGTTTTTTTTAACAACGTAAATAAACTGTTTAACAGAGAGACAACAATAGAAACAATTATTTTCACCATCTTTGGAACAAGAACTGAAAGGTTCTAAAAAGCAAAACAAAACCCTTTTTTTGATAAAAACCTGAGCCATGAAAAATTTAATTCTTTTTTTCGCCGTATTCGCTCTATTCATTTCTAGTTGTGCTACTCCAAGCAGACTGTATAAAAGAGGAAGAATGGATGCCGCTGTCGCCAAAGCAATCAAGCATTTGCGCAAGCGTAAAGTTAAAGACAAAGATGTGAAGGTTCTGGAAAAAGCTTTTGCTATTGTTAATAGTCGTGATTATGATAGATTGCAATTATTATTAAATGATACTAACAAAAACAAATGGCCCAAAGTAAATGCGGTGTCTAGCGAAATTAATACTCGCCAACAAGCGCTTAAGCCTTACCTTCCTTTGTACCTCAAGAAAGAGCACCGGGAAGCTAAATTCAAATTTTACGAAGTCAAGGAACTCATGCTTCAGTCAAAGAAAAAAGCTGCTGAACAGTTTTATTCCAATGGCTTAGCACAGTTAGCGCTTGCGCAAAAAGGAAATCGAAAAGCTGCTCGCCAAGCTTATAGTGAATTTGGAGCCGTTAATCGCTATTACCGCAACTACAAAGATGTCAATCGGTTGATGGATGAAGCACATAATCTTGGAACCGCTTATGCTGTAATTGGTCTTAGCAATGAAAGTCCTGCGCTATTGCCGAATCGTTTTAAGAATGAAGTATTAAGAATGTACCCAAGTGATTTAAATACTTTCTGGACAAAATTTGATTTGAATCCTAAGTCTAGAAAATATGATTACAAAGTCATGATACGTTTAACTCGGGTTAATGCTTCTCCACAAGAAATCAGGAATAACCATTTCATCGAAGAAAGAGAAATTGAAGATGGTAAAGATTATGTTTTGGACAACAACGGAAATGTCATGAAGGACACGCTTGGAAATGATATTTACTTGTTACGTTACATAACTATAAGAGCGGATGTCTTTTCGACCGAGCAATATAAAGCGACCACTTTGACTGCCTTTGTTGACGTAATCGACACAAAAAGCAATAGGAGTTTAATGAGCAGACAGGTAACCGCAGAAGCAATTTTTAGTAATAAAGCTATGCGCTATGAAGGTGATGGAGATGCCTTGACTTCGCAGACTAGGAACCTATTAGGGAATCGCCCTGTGCCTTTTCCTACGGATGAAAGTTTGCTTCTTCAAGCAGCCCAGGCTTTGTCCCCAAGAATTAAAGATATGATTTGTGACAACATCAACATAATGGAAGAATAATGCGTAATACATTTGGGCAACAAGTGATTGACTACACCAAAACCTTCCGGCCAGATTGGGATCTACCGGAGGGTTTTGAGTTGTTATTTCCTTACGGAGAAAAAGCAACCCTGGATGCCGTTAAAGCTTTCTACACTAAATTTTTTAATGACAAAGAGGAAAGGATTTTTCTATTCGGAATTAACCCAGGGCGTTTTGGATCAGGAATAACAGGCGTGAGTTTTACAGATCCTTTCTTCCTGGAAGAGACCTGTGGTATTAAAAATACTTTTGACAAAAAGAAAGAGCTTTCTTCTATTTTTATTAATGATGTAGTCACCTCAGCTGGAGGACCCAAAACTTTTTACAAACAGAGCTACATCACAGCCGTCAGCCATTTAGGTTTTCTGAAAGATGGGAAGAATATTAATTACTATGACGATCCCAAACTAGAAGAAGCTGTCAGGCCTCATATTATTAAAAACATAAAAACTCAAATTAATTTTGGTGCAAACCGAAAAGTCGCTTACAGTATAGGCAAAGGAAAAAACTATAAATACCTCACCTCACTCAATGATGAATTTCATTTTTTTGAAAAGATCGCTCCGCTTCCACATCCACGTTGGGTCCTACAATATCGTCGTAAAACCAAAGATACTTACATAAAAGAATACTTAAATATTTTCAAAACAAATAATTAGTTTCTTTAAATCAACAATCTACTTTTACAAACGTTAGTATAGAAACAAAATAAAATGAAAGTAAAATCAATAGCTTGGTTAAGTGTTCTACTGCTTACCGCCTTCTTATCCTCTTGTGCGTCTGATACAAATGAAGATACAAAATCAAATGCCCAAGCGGCAACAGAATCCTTGCCATTACTCACGCAAATAAAAGCTACAGATAAATTATTATTAGACAAAAATAATAAATTAAATTTTGAGGCTGCGACTAAATATGTTCAATTAACTACTGCGTTTGTGCAAGAAAGCAAGGACACTTCAGCGATTATCAAATATGGGAATCAAGCAGCGGAAGTCGCAAAAAACATGAAGGACTTTGTAAAGGCTATCAAAATTTATGATATACTAGCAACTCGTTTTTCGGAACGGCCAAATACGGCTGCGAATGCTCTTTTTGCGAAAGCCTTCATTCTAGAAAATAATCTTGGTGAATTGAAAGAGGCAAAAGGCATCTACAAATACATCCTCAATCATTATCCAAAAGCAAGAGTCAGCAATAGCATTCCAAGTGTAATTGCTGCCATGGGTAAAAGTGAAGCAGAACTGCTTAAGATGATTCAGGAAAAGAATAAATAATTATGGACGACGCAACCAAACAAAAATTAGCAGAAAAAATCCAACAAGAAATAACTTCAACTAATCGGGATATCCTTCAATTAGAAGAACTGACAAAACCGATTGCTCCTGATTGTGCCATTGGACGGATTACCCGGATGGATGCCATCAATAACAAAAGTGTGGCCGAATCTAACCTTCGTATGCTCCAACAAAAAATGAAAAATTTACAGCTAGCCCTTTCCAAACTAGACAACCCAGATTTTGGAAAATGTGCCGTCTGTAACAAGAACATCAATGAAAAAAGATTGATGTTCTTGCCAGAGAGCCGTTATTGTATTAATTGTGCACAGTAAAATTATCTACCTTGCTCCGTTTTTTTTGCTGCTGTAATCAATGCTACAAAGTCTTCTGCTTTTAGTGAAGCTCCGCCAATCAATCCACCATCTACATCAGGTTGTTTGAATATTTCAAGGGCATTCGCTGGTTTTACACTTCCACCATATAAAATGGACACTTCGTTTGCCAATTTATCCCCCATTTTCTTTCTCACTGCCGCACGAATAGCAAAATGCATATCCTGAGCTTGTTCTGGGCTAGCTGTTTTGCCTGTTCCAATAGCCCAAATAGGTTCGTAAGCAATGACAATTTGCTTAAAATCTTTTGACGAAAGTTTAAAAATAGTGGCATTTAGCTGTCTAATAATATGCTGGAAGTGATTTCCTTTCTCCCGCACAGCAAGAGATTCACCACAGCAAAAAATAACTTTTCGTTTGTGTTCTAGGGCTTTTTGGGTTTTCGCTAAAAGCAATGCATTCCCTTCTTTGGCATACAGACGACGCTCGGAATGGCCAATAATCACGTATTTAACATCGATATCTTTGACCATTGCAGCTGAAATCTCTCCCGTATATGCACCACTTTCTTCTTGGTGAATATTTTGGGCAGCAGCATAAAACCCTTTCTTCTTTTTCAACAAACTCTGCGTCTGTTGAAGATGTGTTGCGGGTGCGCCAAAAATGACTTTCACTTTACCTGCTTTGGCTAGCTTTAATACCTGTTTAACCAGTTTTTTACCTGTTTTTGCAGTGGTATTCATTTTCCAATTTCCTGCGACTATAAACTTTCTCATCTCTTTTTTTAGGCAAAGTTAACCCAAACAACAGTAGGAATCCAACCAAATAGGAACAAAATCCTTGGAAAAGCTAATAAGCTTTTTATCTAATGTGTTTTCGGTTGATAACTAAGCCCTAATCAACAGTTTGGCAAGCTATTTGCAGGTGTTTGGGTTAGACCAATTGCTTTGAACATTAGCTTATTAAATAATGTGATTGGTCTTTTCAAGTAACAACAACAAAAATCATGAAACCAATTGCAGTTTTATTTTATGGTATCCTAATGAACATACTGTTCATTGGTAATTTGTCCGCTCAAAATGACTTAGATATTTCCTATGACGTATCTGGCATTCCAGATATTCTGAATATCTGCGGCCAAACAGACACCGTCAAAGTCAAAGTCACCACAACCGGAATCAATAGTAATACCCGCACAAAAATAGTAGCGAACCTTCAACTAGCAGGTGGCATTCGAATGGAATCCATCATAGCTGCTGAAAGCACCGCAGGCGTTCAATTGGTCAGTGGTCAAACAACAGGCTCCGCTCAGTTTTCAATTCCAGATATGGTACCGAATGGTTTGAATGAGGTAACCATCACTTTCTTAGTCAGAGCGGATTGTAGTATTAATGACAAATTAGCACTAGATCCCGCTTATGATTTAAAAGATACTTGGACTTTAAACTATGAAATAAGTAATACGGCCTCTTCAGTTGTTACCACTTTAAATTCCTATCGTGCAGCACTAAGGATTCCAGAATTTGTCGTTTCCACAAATGCAATCAATCAAAAGCTTAAAGCTGGTGATTGTGTGACCCGAACTGTTTTAATTAATAATACTAGTTTGGATGCACATACAACGGGAATGACCTACCAAGTAAAAATGACATCGGCGCTTAGTTACAAAGCGATTAGAATCAATGGCACCGATGCACCAATGACCAAAACCGTAAATGCCGCTGGTGATACTATTTTGGTTGTTGATTTAACCGGCTTACATTTTGTGAATAATCAAGGCGTAGCTGCTAATAATGATAACCTTTTTGACTCCGGTGAAGAACTCGTAGTTGAAGAGGATATTTGTATTGCCAATTGTTCTAATCCATTTAGCACCACACACACAGCTAGCTATGGATGCTATGCAGTGACCTGTACAGAATACTCAAAAGATGCGAGTTTAGAGCAAGGTCAAGGTACTGTAAATATTGTTTTTGATACAATCAGCCAAGTAAATGTAGGCTATTGCAAAACAGGAATATCAGAAGTTAAAATAAAAAATATTGGTGTAGCCGTTGATCCTGGTTTTGCAGATATTTATAATATTGAACCGGGTATTGGAATGGGCAACCCAAGCACACTCAGTGCAGATGGCTATACAATTACGAGTATTGAGATTCAAGGAATTGCATTCAATGATGCTTCCGTAAAAAAGATTTTAGATGGAAACGCTGCTTTCCAAATCGACCCAGATGGCCCAGGAGGTTTATCTGATTTAGATGGTGATGGATATTTTGATGATTTAGCAGCGGGTGATTCTATTGTTATTAAAGTAGAATATGATTTTAATTGTGGAGATGCCGCTAATTTTGATTTATCTACCAATTGTGATACAGGTTTTGTTACCCATTTGAGTACTTATTTAGGGTACC